>JARBJD010000723.1:0-20583 GCA_033064195.1 Blattamonas nauphoetae | reverse complement strand
AAAGGAATAAGCGCGGAGAATCGAAGCCATCACGAATGACGATCTTCAACGTGTGACGCAGAAAAGTGATTGATTCAGGAGACAACCGAGAACAATGGGAAAGAAGGAGTTGATCCAGTGGAAGTGACGAGCGACGGAGAAAACAAAGGAGGAAGAGAAATGATTGCAAGTGGAAGTAGAACAACGTCGAAGGGAAGAAGAGAGAAGTAACACGAATGAAATCAGCAATAAATCAGACAGAAGAATGAAATTGTGCAATTGGAAGTCGGAATACAACACGCCGATGAATAGAAGGAAGAAATGAGTAGTATAGAAAGCGATTTGGGAACCCCTGCCCTTAGACTCGACTACTGTAGCTTTTTCTCCATGCCGATTGACAATTCAGAAAAGACTTGAAGTAAAAGTCATTTTCATTTCAGAAAGTTGTCAAACTTAGAGAAATATTCTCTTCCAGAGTTCAGTTACTTCATACTTTCAAGTTGAAGCAAAATTTCAAAATTTCCAAAAATGCAAAACCTTGATTTTGGCGGAAGCTGGTGTATTTTTTCAAGGTTCCGAAGGTTGCGACCCTTCTCATCGGTCCCTTTTAGACCGGCATCGGAACTCATTTTTCTCGATTTGAGTTCCGAGACGTACGTTGGTCTTGCCAAGGGCCTAGACCATGCCAAAGGGCAGTGATATGTGAAATTAAATGCTTCCGCCAGGAATTGAACCTAGGACCTTCAGCTTAGTAGTAGTAGTGCGTGCACTCACCATTACCACTAGACTATCCGGTCCTGAAATTATCCCGGAAAATCAGAAACTTTATACCCGAAAAAAGACACTATAGCAGATTTAAAATTTGAAAACTTTGTCAAGAATTTCAATATATAGCAAAACGCTCCCGTGAAAAGTCATGCTTTTAACGAGGGTAACAAGTGGCCAAGAATTAAGATCTAGCAGATCGCTCCCGTGAAATAGTCATGCTTTTAACGGGGTAAAAGTTAAAAAGGAAAATCTAACATATTTTGAAAAATCGCTGACGAGAAAAGTCGTGCTTTTAACGAGGGTAAAAAGTCGTTCCCGTGATAAAGTCATGCTTTTAACGAGGGTAGATAGGTAGACGATAAAAGGAATATATAGCAGATCTGAACATTCGAGATATAAAGCACAGGTCGAAACTAACATTTTCAGGAGCTAGTAGCTCAGTGGGTATGTTCCAGTGTCCACCCGTTTCTAGGGGTGGTTCGATTCAGGCGAGGGCAATCTTAATTTCAAAAAATGAAAAAGTTTCAAAATACCAAAACAATTTCAAAAATTTAAAAAATTCAAAATTCAAAAATTTCAAAAAAATGCTTAGGAAAATTTCAAAATTCAAAATTCAAAAATTCAAAAATTCAAAAATTCAAAAATTCAAAAATTCAAAAATTCAAAATTCAAAATTCAAAATTTCCAAAAGTTGAAGTATGAAACCTCGACGTAATTTCCTTGATACTCAGGCAAAATGGTGCCCTCGTGGCTAATGCGTAGAACAGATTGAAGGTTGGATTGAGCGGGACGAGCTGGGAGGCTGTCCCCGGGGTTCACTGTGGGCATCACTTGAATGTGACCGTAAATCATGCCCCCAATACCTTAGCCCTTCAAGGAATTCGCCAGCAGTAGTCATTGAGTAGGATCATGATAGAGTGATCCCCAAAGGAGTATCGGGTTGTCCTACAGTACAATCATACAAAAACTTGATAAAGGAAATGATGAACGATTGAACGATGAAGGCTTGAATGATTGAATTTCAAGTTGAAAAATGATACCTCGACGTAATTTCCCTTGATACTCAGGCAAAATGGTGCCCTCGTGACTAATGCGTAGAACGAATTGAAGGTTGAATTGGAGACGGTGGATTTCTAGGAATCCGCCCGGGGTTCATGTTGGCTTCAGATTCTCGACAGAGAGTTTGACCGTAAATCATGCCCACCCAAGACTTAACCCTTCAAGGAATTCGCCAGCAGTAGTCATTGAGTAGGATCACGATAGAATGATCCCCAAAGGAGTATCAGGTTGTCCTACGGTAAAATCATACAAACTTGAAAAATTGAATGATGAATGATTGAATGATTGAAAAATGAATGATGAATTGAATGAATGAATGAATGAAAAATGAAACTTGGAAGAAAGAAACAAAAAAGAAGGAAGCAAGATGAAAGCTGGCACAACAAGGAATAAAAAATAAAAGTTCTCAACACTTCACTTCACATTTCATTTTTATTTTTTTGATTTTTAATTTGTATTAAATGACAACAGTGAATACTACATATGTCTCGCTAAAGACTTCGAACCCTCCAAAGGGGAGCGAAAACGTCGAACAGAAGCCAAGCAAGCTTTGATTCAGTCAATGAAAGAAGAGAACTGTGAACTTGTCTCTGAGTATGTCAGACACAATATCCCAGTCATCTATGTTCATGAAGGAGTTGAGTGGAGGATAAAACCAAAGTTATGGAATCAAGGGAACAGACCACACATGTCACAACGTCGACACTACACTCAATCGTTTGTGGAAAATGAACTGAGGAAGTACAACTGTGAGCTCGTTGGTGAGTACAAGCAGCTTCCTGTTCCTTCAGAGAAGAATTTAGGATGATTTGGGTGTTCACAAAATTAACATTGATTTTTTAATTGAATTTTTATTTTGCATATGAAGAGTAGGTCCAGTTAGTGCAAGTGTGAGACCTCGACGAAACGTTCCAAGATACTCAGGCAAAATGGTGCCCTCGTGACTGATGCGTAGAACGAATTGAAGGTTGGATTGGAGACGGATGATCGAAAGATTGTCCCAGGGTTCATGTGGGCTTCACTTAAATGTGACCGTAAATCATGCCCACCCAAGACTTATCCCTTCAAGGACTTCGCTATTCTCTGTGAGAGCGTAGCAGTCATTGAGAAGGATTGAGATAGATCGTCCCCAAAGGGGTATCAGGGTGTCCATAGGGAACTCACACATGCATGAAAAGGAACTACTCAACGGCTATTTTGTTTTGGTGAAGAATGTCAATAGAAAAATAGAATACGCAGTTGAATACTCCAACATGAGATCAACAAGAAATTCATAGTACTCCTTGATTATTTTTCCATTGATCGTCTCTGATGTCTCCATCTCAATAGATTCACCAGAACTGTCTTTGAACCAGATCTTCACTATTGATTGTCGAGTAGTTAATTCCCACTTCTTTCGTTTCGCAATCTGTTCGTTGCAGAAAGCAACGTACGAATCATTGTGTGCATCAGTCTGGATCAATCAGCGTGAATGGTGTAATTCTGAGGAATATCTTTGGAGATGATTGTGGATGTACTGCCAATTTCTTCCTTCACATGTATGAGTTTGCAGTCGAGGAAGTAAATATATTTTGTTTTCGGGAATTGACAAAATCATGAGGAAATTGAGCAGTGTGAGAATTCTGAATTGAGAAGTATCGTTTAACCATGGTTCTTTTAGCAAAAATAAAAAATCAAAAACACTTTTATCATTGATACCCTCTCCTCCCGCACTCCAGAATCCGACGAGCTCACATTAATCGCACACTGCGACTTCGATCCTTCATCCACTTTGAGATAAATCAAATCATTGTTTTCATTGTTAACGCCACATTCATTCGCCTCTGTTCTGAATTTTTTTCGGAGAATAAAATGAAGATGGCGAATATGTTGTGATCGTCCCTTAACCAAAAAATTGTGCCAAATTCCTGAATTCCGGACTGACTGATGTACTCTCTTTGATTCTGCTCTCAAACACACTTTTTCATGAAAATACTCAACATTTGATCGCATTTTTTGGAATTGTTGAACCTGATTGATAAATCTGACATCAAAGACCCATTTCAAGATCCTGATATGACGGAAGAACAACAAGAACGGCTGATAACACATTCATTATTTCACGATTCCGCGACTCCTTTGAGTTCCCTCCTGATCTAAAACCGCTTCTGAATTGTGTCCCAAACCCACATCTGGGACAAGGTGTGGTTCTTTCTCCCTCGCATCACTCCCTTTTTCATCGACCACTTCCGAATCCTGCATGGTGGTGATATTCACATCATGCGCCGAAAACCTGGAACCAGGCTCTCAATGTCGCAAGGTAGAACACGCAATTGGGCTTTTACCCATATCAATGATCCCCATGAGGATGAGCAAACCTTCAAGCACCTTGAGGTCAAATACCTGGTTAACAGCCATGAAGTGGGGTCACACGGCACTCCGCACTTGCAAGGTGGGACAATATTTTTGACATCATCGTTCAAAACCAAGAATGGACAATTTCTCAAAATCCGTAAATCCTTCACAAATTGAGATGATATGTATTCTTTAATTGAGATTCTTGAAGTTTTGATCTCCAAGACTGCTCAACTGTCCGATGTGGTGTGATCGAACCATAATTGTGATATTCTGTCAGAGATTTTCTGAAAAGGGCGTTTTCCGATTTCGCTGTCTGTCTACTGCAATTTTGTCATGAATAAAATTCCCATCAGTATTCTGGATACAGTATGTTCTCTCTATTTTGTCATCTCACATCAATCTAACATATTTGGCTTCTCCGTCGTTTTTCGCGTTGTTCCTCCTCTATCTCACCTGTATGCTCATTTTTTCTTTCTTCTATCTCTCTCCCAGCAAGACATCCTCACAGTGCTCAACACTTTCTCCTTCCAACATCCCTTCCCTCAGCTGAGAAAAGCTCAGTGCTTCCCCATCACAGGCTGTGAAGAAAGAAGTGAGATAAAACTCGGTGTGCTCTGCCCTCTAATCTTTGCATCTCTTTGAACATCTCTCAGTCAGCATATCTGCATCCTCGTTGACCAAGCACCCCTCCACACGTCTTCACTCCTCTCTCGCCCAACCTCGCCTTCCCCTGCCATCAGAGGTTCGATCTCTCCCTCTCCATCATTTTTCCTTCCCTCATTGTAGCTTTTCCGTTCGATCATTTCACGTGATGGAAACTTCGCCTGTGTTGTCATTTCCACGGGATGGATGAAGAACATCAGACAAACGTTCAACACAACAGCCATGACCAATCTGACAGTACCCATTTCAACGTTCATGTGAAAGACTTCCGGCAGATTGTTTGTGTGCCTCTACCCACTTTTCATCCCCTCATCCTCCATCACTGTCGTCCATTCCTCCCAACTTCTCCTTCACTCTCATTTCTGTTCCTATAGGGCGTCAATTTCCTCAACAGCTGACTGGACAAACTCACGAGAGCTCTTTCCAAAGCAGGCTATGTCGAGCGGAAGTATCAGAACGCTGCCCTGTGTGTCCCTCAATCTCTCTCATTCTTTCTTTTCTTCATACTTCTTTTCTCGTCTAGGTTAGTATGATTGGAGACTCGTCAATGTCAACGACAACCCAACCTTTCCGTCTGACAAAGATCTCAAAACGCTAGTCGAACCCGCCTTCCGCGCGTGTGTCCCCTCTTCCCCATTCCTCACAGTAACAACAACAAGAACGTCGTGCTGTGCGGGCACAGTACAGATGACATTATCACCACCGCTTTCTGACAAGTAGCGTCGTGGACCAGTCCTGGATAGACACATACATCTTTGCTGTCATCACTTCGGGTGCTCCCTTCGGTGGTGCTCAATGGCGGATGGGTTTTCAGCGTCACCACGAAAGTGACTGTTCTCATGGGTATGCTGGGAGAGCTGAGCCTTCTTTAGGTATTATTGATGATTCACACCATTTTTCTGTTGTACTCGTTCATTCTTTGTCGTTCTTTCCGTCGCAGATAGGAGCATTAACCATCAACATTCTCTGACGCAAGGGATCGCGCCTCTCTGCACGGATGATCCCCAACAAGAACACCTTCGACGACGACTGCGTCGTTTTCCGGCTCATAAGTGTGCTTTCCACTTCATCCTTCATCTTATTGACCATTTTCGTTCACATCTTCAAATCACCCACAATCCTCTCCCCGTCTCTCCTCTGTCATCTCCTCCCTTCCCCACTCTCTCCTTCTCTAACTCTCCCATCTCTCCCATCTTGTAAAGGTGACAATGTGTGCAAAATCATAATGAAGAACATGACGTGGACTGACAACAAGGCAGGCAAGGCCTGTGTGAAGACAACCGTCCAACGCACACGAAACAACACCGACCAGCCTCTCGTCCTACCGAAGGTGATGACACACGTGATGTACTCGATTGGTCTGTATTCCTCCTGTTTCTGCCATTCCCATGCTCTCTCCATCATTCTCCGTTTATCTTGCCTTTTCTGCCCATCATTCGTGTTTCCTTCTTTTCTGATCTTCTTCATCGTCGTTAGGTATCAATGCCACTGCCGGTGTGATTCTGAATGCAACCAGTCAGCGCTGGTCGTCAGACACGCATTCTGATTACTACATGGATGGTGATGGCACAGTTCCGACTGTTTCACTCAGTAGTGTGTCTCTTTCCCGATCCATCTCTCTCTGTGCCCTTTCTTGCCATTCTTCTTGCTCTCCCTTCCCTCGCCTTATTCTCCCTCTTTTCTCGTCCTTCGCAGTCACCCCACTGGTGGAGAGACACCTCGCTCGTTTAGTTCCACACATACCGTGGCTGTGACCACATAGGCATTCTTCAAGATGCCGTCCCCATTGCCCGTATTTTGGACATCATTGCCTAGGCAACTGCCGAGGAAATGGAATATGATGACTCACTCAACCCTCCCGACATTTTTAGCCGTCTATGTTCTTTCACCACACCTTTATCCTACTGCCTTTACCATTCTGTACTTACAGAGAGTTCCATGCTTTTACTAAATACTGGACCGACATGGTGTCTAGACTATTGTGGAGAGACGTATCTTGATTCTATCCAGAGTCATCGAATCCTAATCCTCCGTCATGAGGGCCGATCCGTTCTCATCCTCCGTGTCATCCTCCATCTACTCATGGATAATACCTCCAACCAAAGCGAAAGCCAAAGTAGCTGCTGCTAATCAGGCTAAACTAAAGACTTCTACGGCACCGAAGACAAAATAGAAGACGCAAGGATCCACCCCAGTCACATCACTACATCGCACTCCACCCGAATGTCTCAGTGAAACGAAGTCATGCTCTTGGCCCAGCGGACCAGGTCAAACAAGCTCTCTCAGCACAATCGACGCTGCCACCGTTGAGTTCGAACATCAAGACTCTCAAATGTTGCTGCCAATCAATGAAAATTGGAGACGTCCATGCATAGTGTTGTTGAGGAAACATTCGTTTCGATATGTGACTTGTCTCAAGGAACAACTGACGAAAGATTCACCTCGTCAAACCACCCACTCTCCCTGTCCTCATCTGCTTGCTTGAACACCCTAACATGGACATCACACATGAATTCGTCACAACGTTGCACAATATTATCCTCGCTGGCGCCCTGATGATACCGGACAACGAATCACACACAGTTTTGACAAAAGGAAGATTCTGGAAATTTACCAAGAATTTTACAGTCGTGAACGAGGAAGGCTTTTGAGGACAGTAAACGTACAGCTGCGAATACGCTGTGCGTTCTTCACAGAATGAAATTGCTGGACGATGAGTTCAAGCCGATCATCGCCACGCTTTCCGCTGAAATTGCAAACGGAGAGATAATAAGAAATCCTACGCGCTTCAAGCAGTCCCATCTCTGACTGACATCACTGGTCTCCATTTCATTCCTCCTCATTTAATCACAATCTCTCACTGTTTCTTCGTTGAAAACCACCGGCTCTTCTTGACGCGAGTATTTTGCAGCAAAGACAATCAAACACTCAGATGTAACGTGTTCAATTCCATCTTCGGCCTCAACTGAGTTTCGGATTGCGTTTAGCAACGATTTTGCCACTCAGACAGTTTCTCCATCATTGCTGTCAATCGACGCCCACTCACTCCCACCTCCTCGCTTTCTAACTTATCTCCACCCACCAGTCACTTTACACAACCATGAAACTCTCTGCTTTGCCTCCATCGCAGACAAGTGTTGTCCAGTCGTCGAATGAGATTCAAGTCAAGTGAACTCTATTCTTCTTTTATTGGCAAAACACCACTCCTCCTCATCTTCACATACCTCTTTCCCAACCTCACCGTTTCTGTCGCTGTGATTCAGCCAGGCTCATCAATTCCTTTCGTTTCTCAAACTCCACAACATCTGAAGATAAACACACAACGATCACTTTTTACATCGCTTGGTGAATGCTACTTTCATGTTTCACCACTTTGGGAGTTCTGAACAAGGACACTTTTCATTTTTTCATTGGAATCCAACTTAGCGTAACTTGGGATGATTCGTTCATATGGAATGACCAATAAGTGATCAAGATGACCAGCAATGAAGTGAAAGTACGGCAAATTCCCGGATACATTCCGATCGTGCTCGTTCAATCAGTGCTCGTTCCAATTCTGTCCTCCAGTTGGCGGATGGTTACCATTTCCGTGAAAATGAAGCAGAAGCCACGGGGAAGGTTTTCACGGGCGGTATCATCACAAATTCTCCTCACCACATTGAAATTGTGTCTGATCGTTCTCTCCCCTCTGGGTTATCCAATCCACCTTTAAACGACCGGAAAATGAAGCTTAAATGTCGTAGACCCTCAATAGATCATGAAAGGTGTTCTCTTGATCTGCAGATCCATTTTACGGCCCTGCCAACGAGATCAAGTAATTTCAGCTCATTTCGTCAATTTTGTCATTGATTTAATTTTATGAAAAACTATCGAGAGAAAAAAGATCGATGGTGAAGTTTCATGAGAGAGGAATGTGCGCTAGAAACGAAAAGAACGAAGATAGCGTCAGATTCTGAGTTTATCCAGAAGGATCGAGTCATTCATCGAGGAGGAGAAGGAGCATGATGTGATTTGGAGGGATTCTGCGAACGAGAGAGATGAAAAGAGCAGGGTGTTCGCGTTCGCTGTGTTCTTTCCATCCTCCTCCCAATAACCATCAGCAGACATATCCTTGGGAACGAACGAACTGGAAACTGAGACAGTACTTCGATGGAGAACTCTACGATCATTTCCTTCACCAGAACTGGTCTTCTTCAGTAAGGTTGCGCACTACAGATGACATAAACAGCCGGTAGAAGATATTCATCAACGTGAGGGATGGAAGACGGCGTGGAGCGATGGCAGACAAGACTGCTCACTGTGGACGATAAGCTATCGTCTTGCAGCTGATGAAAAATGAGGAGTTCATTGTTCTTCACTTTCTGCTCTGAGGACGATGAAGAGCGGTGGAGAATAAGAGTGGAGGACAGGAGATAAGGTGAGCTGCCAGGAAGTTTAACAGCATGGGGAGTCCGTCAGAGCAGGCGACACAGTTGCTGCAGTTGGCGAGTCGCATTGTCATTCAGTGCATGAGGGGAGATATGATAGCTGCTTTCTCTCTATTTCCTGTCTCTTCCTCTCCTTCTCTTCTTCTTCCATCTGCATCAGCTTCTCCTCTCGCTCTCTCTTCACTTTCAGAATCTCCCGCCTTGCCCTTTCGATTTGATCCTTTGGTTTCGGTGGGAATGGATTGGCTTCTTCTCGCTCCTTATTCGCTTGAGCCCTCGCTCGCACGATATGCTTGAGCTGTTACTCAAGTTGATCCTCCCTCTTCTTCTCTTCCTTCCTTCCTCCACCTCTTCTCCCACACTCATCCGTGTTGTTTTCAGATGACTGTTCAAAAGCATTGATTTCTCGCCAGCTGTGACAAATAGCGGCTCGATGCTGAACTCGTCGAATCCAACCACTGACATCTCGAACGCGTTTGGTGCCCGTTTAGTCTCGTCCAAGCCAGTCGAGCAGAGAGGAGGGAAGAAGACGACGATCAGCTCGGATTGGGCGTTGTCGACGATGCGAGTGGGATTCAGAGTGACAAGCTTGATAGTTCTTGTCTTCATCTCTTTTCGGATGAACGAGAGGAGACTGTCGATCATGAATTTGACAACGACCTTCTTCCTCTCCTTTTCTCCTCGTTCATCACTCTTTCCCACTCCGACTTCATTCCAACCAGTGAGTTCACAATAACAAGTCCGATATGTTGTGTCATCAGCTCAAACTCATTCTGCTTCCCTCCCTTCCTCTCATTCTCCATCCACCCACCCAAAAACACAATGGTGTCCACCAAATCCCAAACATGCGAATACGAGTGCCACTCAGCATCGAAATCTGGTGGAGACTGGACATTGTGGTTGGAGTGACAAGGAGTGTGGTGTGAGATGTCTGTATGAATAGGAGAGGAGAGAGGGTGCTTTGTGGAGAGAGGCGAAGACCCGGGAGTGTGTTGGGAAGACGGACATTCCTGATTCTGTTCCATTTCGTCTGGTTGAGCAGTTGCGTCTTCGTCTTCCTTCGCTTCTGGTTCGCCACCATCTGTCTTTTGTTCTTTTCCTCCTTCCTGCGGGTGTGGATCTTTCTCCGCTTATCCTTTGCCTGTCGCTGTTTCCTCTTCAGTCTTCGTTTGAAACTCTTCGATTATCCCCTCCCCTTCTTGTTCTTGTTGTTGTGGCTCTTCTTTCACTTCCTCTCCCCCTCTCCACTTGCCTCTTCCTCTCCATCTTCCTTCTCCTCCTCCCATTCTCCCTCCTCAACCATGAACACATCGGTTCCTTCCATCCTGCCCGGATTTCCATCCGTCAGGAATGAGATTGGAATAGTTCGTTGTCGTCATCAGCTTGTTCTTTTGGCTCGTCTTGTTCAGCGGCTGGTTTGGAATTCTGTGCTTCTGTTTCGCTCATCTTCTCTTCAAACGCACTTACGCTCTTCTTTGTCTCTCGTCGCTTTCTGGTCGACAACACACCAACTGCCTTCACCTGATTCCTGGTTGAACTGGGTAACAGCCACGTGGGTGTTGGTGAGGAGGGAGGAGAGTGTGAGAACACACAAATCAACCTCTCCCGCCCCACACACTTTGTTCGCCAATCTCCATTGCAGAAGAGTGGAGAAGGGCAGAAGAGGAAGACTGGGGTGGCAGTGAGCAGCGAGTCTAAAAAGATGGGAGGGTGCAGAAACGCCTTCTTTTCGTCGAGGAGAGTGTGTACGAGGTCAAAAAAACCACTTCAGTTTCGGGTTGATGTTGGGCACGTCGGAAAAGAGACAAGAAACTGGAAGAGGAGTGAAAGGCGGGGATCCTTTGTATGGAGGAGAGAGTAGAAGATGTGGACGAAAGACTTGATTCCAGTCAAGGTCAGTTGCCAATTTTGAAGCAGAGACACAAATCTGAGCAATGACACGAACGAAGAAACTGTTGTGGGTTCCCCTTCGACAAGTGAAGCGAATACGGTCCAAAGGTGCAGGAGGAACGAAATAGATCGTTGCAGAAGCGGAACAGATAGTACGAAGAGCGATTCATATTTCTCCGGGATGCTGTCGAGTGTAAGAGATGATTGGATAGCCGTTGACACAAGTTTGTGTGTATGTTCTTCTGTCTTTTTTTCAACCACTTTCAGAAGGGTACTGGTGACTTCAGAGAGGAGGTCGGTTTGAATGAGCGGTGGAAAGGCTAATTCCGATCCATCAAGTCTGGTCCTTCGTTGAACTCGCTCGACGACAGCCAAGATCGCTTCATTCACCCGGATGAAGTCCTCCCATCTGTTTTCGAACAATAGTCCAGAGAAAGAGGCAAAACCGTGAACATTAGGAGCTTGCTCAGGCTGACCAAAAGTGTCGTGAAATCTGGAGCCAACGTTGGTCGTAGAGATCTTTGGGTGAGGAGGATGGAGAGGAACGAGTTGTTGTTTAGTAGGTCAGTTTTTGTAAGTTTTAGCTGGTTCGGGTCAAGGCCAGTGAACCACTACCACAACACGGCCGAGTGAGGTGAGAACGAAAGAACAGGAAGCTTGACGCTGTCTGATCTTGATTGATAGCCACTAGTTGTACCAATTGTTCGAATACTTCGTTTGTTTTGTCGAGCTCGAGCATAGACTCGGAAAATGTGATCTGACCAGCTGATGAATACTCTGCGACGATGTCGGAGGAGTTCGTGATGCTGAGAGTGAGAATTTGAGCGATAAATGAGATGGTAGTGCTGTCATCTCCACATAGTTTGACAATTTCTTCCGAGTGGTTGAGAAAGAGTATGGAGGAAGAGATGGAGTGGGTTTGGTATTGTTCTTCGTCTACAAACTCAAACAGGAGTTGGAGCTCAAATGGCTTGAATGTGAGCAGTTCTACCACTTCCTGTGTTTGTAAGCCGAAAGAGTATTCGAACATCAAGACGAGAAGATCAGGTGATGTTTGTGCGTGACTGAGAGTTTGTGAGTCCAAAAAAGGGCCGGTTTGGGGAATTCCGAATGTTTGAATGGCTGAATGGACTTTTTGGGGAGTTTTTGTTTGTGAAATTGATGAATGGAGTGAGATGAGGAGTCCTTCCACTGGTTCTTCTTCTGAACGAAGGAAATGGAGTGAAAATGGGAAGGAGGGAAAATAACAAACGCGAATAAGAGAGCTGGTCAATCATTTCGGAGGTGAGATCGATCCAAAAGTCAGCAGAGAGTTTGGCAAGGGGTTTGAAGGTATTTTATATCGCTAGGCGTGATTGGTTTCTGACAATGTTTAAATTTGTCAAAAGACTGCTCAAATGCGAATATTTCCGATTCTTAGAGAGGAATTGGCAGAGTGTGGAGTCCGATAGAGTCGAGATTGTCTGTTTGGGAGTGGAAGGCGACATTCAAATCACAAACAGGAGAATCTGCAAGGCGTGTGTGGAGGGCGACTGACACTCGTCGAGGAGGGTGATTGGGCATGTTATGATGGACGGGAGAAGGAGAGTTCACGCCGGTGACGTGGCAATGCTGGTGGAACATAAATTGGTGCGGTCAACGTTTGATGATGCCAATGACGCTATTTGTGGAGAAGTGGAGGTGGGAAGAGGGAAGTTTGTGATGGGATGGGGGAAGGAAGAGGGAGTTTGTGATGGGATGGGGGAAGGAAGAGGGGAGTTTGTGATGGGATGGGGGAAGGAAGAGGGAAGTTTGTGATGGGATGGGGAGAAGATGAGGTACACCAGTGATAGGGAGAGCAATACGAGGTGGATTGGAGGTAGGAAGCGGGTCATTCGAGGTTGATTGGAGGGGAGAAGCGGGTCATTCGAGGTGGATTGGAGGGGCGAAGCGGGTCATTCGAGGTGGATTGGAGGTGTTAAGAGGGTCATTCGAGGTTGATTGGAGGGGGAAAGCGGGTCATTCGAGGTGGATTGGAGGGGAAGCGGGTCATTCGAGGTGGATTGGAGGTGTTAAGAGGGTCATTCGAGGTGGATTGGAGGGGGGAAGCGGGTCATTCGAGGTGGATTGGAGGGGAGAAGCGGGTCATTTGAGGTTGATTGGAGGGGAGAAGCGGGTCGTTCGAGGTGGATTTACTGAGCTGATGTGGTTGAACATATGAACGAAAACTGACTTGTGGGTTGATTGAGACCTTTGTTGTCTCTTAGTGTCGCATCCCAACACATTTTCTCCTCTGCTTCAAAGAATCCAATTCCCCATCATACATTCTCTCTGAGATGCAATCTATTTTAGAATACAACCGAAAGCCTCCTTCGACCATCAGTACTCATGGGGGGAGATTCATGCCTTGTTGACAAGACAACATGAGAAAAATCCAGCTGCTCCCCTCATCAGGGCACTGGATAGCAGACATGACCTGCAGGAGGTAAAGCGGCAAGTCGAAGCTCATTATAATCGTTTGTTTTCTCTCTTATTGATTCTTTCTCTCCTTAGATAATTTCACCTCACTTTTGTCATCTCTTTCTCATTATTACAATGAAATGAGAAATAAAGATGAAAAAGTTCGATTAATGCAGTGCGTCTCGCAAGTCCAAACACTTAGCGAGACCAAAGCACAGGGGTTCGACGTCGAGGAGGGGGCGTTTAATTATGCCCGCTCCCGATTCGACAGAATCGGTGGGAAACCCCGAAAGCCCACTCGACGTCGACCAGCTTCGAAGCAGGTATTAGTACTCATTTTATTCACAATTTTTCACAGACCATCAACATTCACGACGACATCGAATTAATGAAGGCGATAGAAGACAACACTTCGCCTAGTTGTGAAAACCAGGTCCGAAAGTCAAAAAAATCGACAAAAATTAGTTGCCTTCTTTTTCTTTTCATTCGTTTTTCATCAGCACCATCCATCATCGATACACTGGACGATGACGATGTCGATTTCCTCCTCGCTTCTCCTAGTCTCACACAACAATCCATTCCTCTTCCCTCACAATCTGATATGGTCACAATCAGGGCTTTCCACCCATGGAGCCGACTTGCTCAGTTTGTTCAGATTTAAGATTTTTCATGTTGATATAATTCTGACGAACATTTTCCTTGGAGCCTTTGTCATAACTTCATCTTGGTGGAGAGATCCGGCTTTGATCACATCCCCATACTTTTCTCAGATATTCCATTCTTGCTCTTTTCACATTCTAGTCACACCACAATCAGATGTAGATTCATGAAGTGATTTAAGAGAAATTGCTGGAAAACAATGTGTGAGGAAGTGGATACGAGAAGATTGGGAGTGGGAGCGGACGGAGTCGATGATGATCGAGAGCGGGAGCGGACGGAGACGATGACGATCGTGAGTGGAAGCGGACGGAGTCGATGATCGTGAGTGGAAGCGGACGGAGACGGTGACGATCGTGTGCGGGAGCGGACGGAGTCGATGATGATCGTGAGTGGGAGCGGACGGAGTCGATGATGATCGTGTGTGGGAGCGGACGGAGTCGATGATGATCGTGAGTGGGAGCGGACGGAGTCGATGATGATCGTGTGTGGGAGCGGACGGAGTCGATGATGATCGTGAGTGGGAGCGGACGGAGTCGATGATGATCGTGAGTGGGAGCGGACGGAGTCGATGATGATCGTGTGTGGGAGCGGACGGAGTCGATGATGATCGTGAGTGGGAGCGGACGGAGTCGATGATGATCGTGTGTGGGAGCGGACGGAGTCGATGATGATCGTGTGTGGGAGCGGACGGAGTCGATGATGATCGTGAGTGGGAGCGGACGGAGTCGATGATGATCGAGTGTGGGAGCGGACGGAGACGACGACGATCGTGAGTGGGAGCGTACGGAGTCGATGATGATCGTGAGTGGGAGCGGACGGAGACGACGACGATCGTGAGTGGGAGCGGACGGAGTCGATGATGATCGTGTGGGAGCGGACGGAGACGACGACGATCGTGAGTGGGAGCGGACGGAGTCGATGATGATCGTGTGGGAGCGGACGGAGTCGATGATGATCGTGAGTGGGAGCGGACGGAGTCGATGATGATCGTGAGTGGGAGCGGACGGAGTCGATGATGATCGTGTGTGGGAGCGGACGGAGTCGATGATGATCGAGTGTGGGAGCGGACGGAGACGACGACGATCGTGAGTGGGAGCGTACGGAGTCGATGATGATCGTGAGTGGGAGCGGACGGAGACGACGACGATCGTGAGTGGGAGCGGACGGAGTCGATGATGATCGTGTGTGGGAGCGGACGGAGACGACGACGATCGTGAGTGGGAGCGTACGGAGTCGATGATGATCGTGAGTGGGAGCGGACGGAGACGACGACGATCGTGAGTGGGAGCGGACGGAGTCGATGATCGTGGGTGGGAGATGGAGTGAGATGATGATAGTGAGCGGGAGATGGAGGGAGATGATGATAGTGAGCGGGAGATGGAGGGAGATGATGAGGCAGTCACATTCGATCTCAACGGTGAAGTCATTCGATATCTCGCTGTCTCATCGCCCTTCCTGTGGAGAGATCGCACGACGTTGTGAATGACGGCGAGATTGCATTGGACAGTTTCGACTCCACAACCTATTCTGTGTTCTGACAAAGCCCTTCCATCATGTCGAGTCGGAGTGAGGGTGAGACTGCCGAGATGCATCTGTACAAAGAATCACAAAAGAGAAAGAAGGACGAAGCGTCACTATCGCGACTCTCTCCCTCCACCCGAAGCGGCACGCTCATCATCACTACGTCCTCTTTCCAAAAGCAGCCCGAACAGCTTTTGGATCACACCCACGTCGAGCAGCGAGCGTTTGATGGAAGTGTTGGCGTGTTTGACAGACGATCACACATTTGTGGCATCGTCCAATTGCATGACAATCGCTCTGATCCTGCACCTCGGCCACTATCCGCGCAATGATCTCGCCTGGTCCCATCTGGCAGATCGCTGGGGCCTCAGAGACGATGTTGTCCAAATTGAAAGAATCTGACCGCGTGTCGGTTTGTGCGTCCTTCCTCTGTTTCTCCTTTAGAGCCTCTTCTAGTGGGGCGACCGCTGTGTCAGCAAGTGTTTTCAGAACGGAAACAATGAATAACGACACGATCGCGTGGAGAGTGATCACACAAGTGGACTGTACGGCTGATTCCGTTTCAGCTCCCTCCTCATTTCCATCTATCTTATCCATAGTATGCGAGGGAGACGGAGCAGAGTGAATTGTGGGTACAGCGTAGCCTTCCTCTAAAGGTGTGTCTGCTGCTTGTATATTGCACGCCGATCGTGGGCTGTTCAGAAGCACCACTCGCTCCATGCCGCTGTGGCCTTCTCCAGCTTGCTTGTGGTTTGATTCTGAATCAGAGTCTGAGGATGTGTTGGAGTCGGCCTCGCGTTGCATCAGAATCGAATAGCACACATGCGCCAGACACATCCGCTGCTTCTGTCCTCCGCTTAACTTTCGCCTGTGACCGCCAACGAACGTGTTCAGTCCGTCGGGCTTCGCTTTTCATCCGTGTTGAAGCAGCATGCACGCACCACACACTCCAGCCTCGTCTTGTCCAACTCTGATCCATATAGATTGATGCTTCGCAGTGACGTGTCCTGCACAAATGGATCCTGTGGCATGAGCACGGCTTGGTCACCCACAAACCTTCTTCCTCCCCACGCGTCGTTTAGCCCTGTGAGCGCCGACAGAAGCAGTGGCTTCCCTCATCCCAACGTCCCTACCAGCGCGCAGTATTCCCCGTGATTCAATGTCAGAGTGTTGCGTGGCATAGTTGATGGTGACGGAGTGTAGTGGTAGAGACCGAGAAGAGGAACGGAGTCGAGTGAGGAAAGTTGGAGTTGTGAAGGATCAACCGAATTGTTATCTGGAATCCACGTGTTGTCATCATCGTCCTTCTTCATAAACGTCTTCAGACCATTCCACAAGACGAATGGGAGTCGTTTTGGGCATTGTTTCGAAGATAATCACGTCGACGAAGGGGGATTGCATTACTGCGTGCAGGCGGTAGCTGGGGATCAGATTTTCTCGAATCTCAAGATTTTCATACGTTGTTGCGATAATTGATCAGATTTCACCTCAAGTGCATCATGTGAGCGAATAATTCGTGAAAGTTGTTGAAACATCATCATGTCACGACACGATCTGATGATATACGTTTGGTCGACTAGACAGTCAATTCCTGATCTTTTCCATTCGATTTGCAGTTCTGCACGGTGATTTACTCCATTAATTCCAGTTTTCTCAAGCTGAAAAGAGGATCCTCCTTCTGCGTGGGTGTCTTAGTCTGTCCCTTCGATGTTGTAGAGGGTGCAGAACTTGATTGCATAGATGCAGACAGCATTTTACCGGTTACAGCCGTTCGTACAACATGTTAACTTCCAGTTAGTGACGTCGAACCCGCTTTGTCGGGCTGAGGTTTAGATGACTGCACAATCCGGACAGATGACATCAACATCGTCCAAATGGGACGTGATGATGTTGATTCAGTATTTTAAACGAGTGAACTAGAGAATCGGAACAGAGTTTGTTGGACATGGTGTTCAAGAAAGGGTCATTAGTATTACCACTCCTCCACTGTCTGGTGTGAAGGCGGTCATCCACCCATCCAAAAAGTTGCGTGTTCTCCAGTGTAGCAGATCCACTGCTCCCAAATCGGCATTGTCTTGGTCAAGTGAAGAGAGGAGAGCTGAGAACGATATGATCAAATATAGCTGAATTCCTCCAGCAGATCAATTGCATAAAGGACAATCTTCCACGTCATCCTCCAACATGAAGAACAAGATGACCGATTCAAACAACTCAAGCCCACTCTTCTTTCTCCCAATAACAGGAACACGAAGAAGAAACTCGATCTTCTCTCACATCCTCCGCAAACGTTAACAACTGCAGTGCATATTCATATCCCCCCTGTCTCCTCATAGCCTCATATTCAGTTTGACAGATCATGAGTCCCACTTTATTGTTCATTTGTTGTCCGCAGACTGGACAATCTCTATTTCACTTCACAGCTCTGTTTAAAACAAGAGATTTCTTAAGAATCTGAAGGGTCTTCAACAAACGAGCATTTTCATTTTTTCGTCCACTTCCAGAAAAGTATGGGTATTTTTGGAAAGCCCTGGTCACAATTCACAACAGAACCTCAGAAATCCGTCTCCTCGAAACAACCAAAAAGGACTTACATCACAAGCTCGTGGAACAGGGTAAAACAAGTATGTCATATTCTTCCTTTTGTAAGAAAACCAAAAAAATACTTCAAAAACCAAAGAAAAGAACAGACCTCTGCTCCATTTGTGAGCGGGGGAAATATCTGTTAAAAAAACAAGAAACACTAAAAGCAACACACAAGAAACTAAATCAAAAAGAAGAAAATGAATTGAAAACAATTGAAAAGCACAAAAAAATAGCAGAAACACAAAGAAACTTTTACAATACTTCCACTTCATCCATCGACGATGACTCTTTAGTCATCGTCATGGACTTTAAAGAAAATTGGCACTTGCCACTCTCAAACACCCAAATTGGTCATGATTTTTATTCCCAGGTTTCAGTTTCTCATTTGTGCATTACTTGTTTCACTTCACAACATTCTGTCATTACCAAAACACATCACAATTTCATATCACCCGTGCTTTCGCACGACCATCGTTTTGTTCAAGAATGTCTTTCCACTTTATTTGCACTTCCTTCATATCATTCCAAATCACATGTCACTGTATTTTCGGACACTGGTCCACATTTTCGGAACCAGTTTGTCCTTGGTTTCTTTTTATCTTCATTAAACCCTCTTTTTTCAGAGAAGAGGGTATGTTACTCTTTCTTCGCCGAGCAACACGGCAAAAATTGTTGCGACTCCGAGTTCGGAGTCCTTTCCACTTTCGTTTCTAATCATCTCACAACCCCCATCCGCTCCTCGGATGAACTTTTCACTTTCTTTGATAGTCACACTGACTCTCTGAATTCATCAGAGAGAAACACCGTCCACTCTTTTCACAAGTTTGTATTTTTTTCATATATTTCATATTTCTCCATTTTAGACATGAGGTCTTTCCCGATGACCATAGTTACTTTCGAGTAACAATTACAAGAATGAAGGATTATTTAGGGTTTTTACGAAGGGTGCCTCCCTTACAGGGGCACCTGTTTGCGTTAATTTCTCATCATTTTCATATCTTCTCGAATATTCTCAGAAGAGAGGCAGAGACAACAGAGTGAGAAAGATTTTCGAGAAGGAGGAGGTGGAAAGAGAGGAGGAGCGCGGATTGAGTTCAGAATTGGGTGACAAAACTTCATTTCGCTTTTCATTTTTAAATACTGTTACAAACACAACATCTCGTTCCACATAAATTAACACCTCTTCACTTCACCATTACCCGACTTTCTCTGCCAGGCCTTTTGGCCGAACAGGGTTAGCTGTGATCCATTTATGGACCTGGACCCGGATCATGGCTCCCAGCGGGACTATGGTGTTGTGAAGATAAAAGCAACTTGATCATTTTGTTTTTCTCATTTTCCTTTCTGTCTCTCCGTCTCTACCCAGAACTTTGTAAGTACAATCTTTGACTGTTCTAAACCTCCATTCCAACACCTCCTCCCTCAACTCCACCTCAGAGCCAACACCTCCTCCCCCCAACTCCACCTCAGAGCCAACACCTCCTCCCCTCAACTCCACCTCAGAGCCAACACCTCCTCCCCTCAACTCCACCTCAGAGCCAACACCTCCTCCCTCAACTCCACCTCAGAGCCAACACCTCCTCCCTCAACTCCACCTCAGAGCCAACACCTCCTCCCCTCAACTCCACCTCAGAGCCAACACCTCCTCCCCTCAACTCCACCTCAGAGCCAACACCTCCTCCCTCAACTCCACCTCAGAGCCAACACCTCCTCCCTCAACTCCACCTCAGAGCCAACGCCTCCTCCCTCAACTCCACCTCTCAGAGCCAACACCTCCTCCCTCAACTCCACCTCAGAGCCAACACCTCCTCCCTCAACTCCACCTCAGAGCCAACACCTCCTCCCCCAACTCCACCTCAGAGCCAACACCTCTCCCCAACTCCACCTCAGAGCCAACACCTCCTCCCTAACTCCACCTCAGAGCCAACACCTCCTCCCTCAACTCCACCTCCTCAGAGCCAACACCTCCTCCCCCTCAACTCCTTTACCTCAGAGCCAACGCCTCCTCCTCTCAATTTCACCTCAGAGCCTCACCTCCTCGCCTCCACTCACCTCCACTCACCTCCACTCCACCTCCCCTCGTCCTCCACCTCACCTCCTCCAGTCACCTCCAGTCACTCAGTCTTCCTCCACTCGTCTCCCTCGCCCCTCCACTCACCTCCCTCGTCCCTCCAGTCACCCCCACTCACCTCCACTCTCACCTCCTCGTCCTCCACTCACCTCCACTCACCTCCAGTCACCTCCAGTCACCAGCCTT
>JARBJD010000722.1:0-20596 GCA_033064195.1 Blattamonas nauphoetae | reverse complement strand
GAATCGAGGAAACGAGAGCGACAGAAGAGAGACGAGAAGTGCTTTTGAGATAAGAAGATTGGGACGATGCATTCGAACTGCGAGTGGTGGGGATCGAGGTGGACAGCAATCAGAACTTTCAAAATGGTGCAAAACACTTCCGAATCGAGCAGGCATTCAATACGAGGGACGAGCTCTGATGTTGGTGATCTATCGAACCCACCTTCTTCACTCCTCCGCTTCTGTCAAGCTGCACATTAACTGAGATAAAACTTGGAAGCAGCAATGCGTTGACATGCTTTGTATGGTCACTTCACAATGAGCCTTTTTTCCTTTCTTCTTCTAGAGAGGAGAATAAGAGGAATTGTGAGGAATATAACTTCATCCTCTGTTTGTTCACCTTCTGAGATGGTGCGAGAGAAGTATCCCTTTCGCTCCGCTAGTCACCCTGAAAACCAGAGTAAATAAAAAACTCGGTAGTTTTTGGGTTAAAATATAGGCGCAGATCCGATTTTGGATACGCGCAGATCTAAAAATGGATACGCGCAGATCCGGATGGATACACGCAGATCTAACTGGAATTGAAACTCATATCTGACATTTTCGTGGTATTTTCAATTACATAACATCTCAAAGAAATAAAGTGACGTGAAAGAGAATTTTGTGTGAAGAATTTCGCCTGTTTTGGAATTGCTTGAACGGATTTCGCTTAAGTGCTGATCTCACCCATGAATGAAGGAGAAGTGAGCCAGTCAGACGGTACTGTTGAGAATATCCATCCCCAAACGGCTCAGTCACCAAGTATAAGAGTGTCCCGATCCACTCTCCATTTGGCCTTGTTTCCGCCGCTGCTGAATCTTGTTTTCAATTCTTCGCGTTCTCCGATGTTCAAGTGATTCAACAGAACAGGGTTATGAGGATGAAAGTGTGAGTACGAATGGAAGAGATGGATGGACGGTGGTTGTTGGCGGAAGCGGATGGTTGAGAAAATGGTTGAGAATTGAATGTCTTACAATCTGCGAGAGGATATAAGGAAGAAGAGAGAAAGAGGAAATGAGAGAAAATGGACATAAAGTGCTCCATACCATTCTTGTCTCGTTATCTTCGCGGTTGGGGGTAAATGTTCGCGTTTTGTTTTCAGACTCGATTGCTTCATCTTCTCCTTCTTTCCTTCTACTTCAACAAGGTTTTCGTCATAATAGTTGTATCTACCATCGCCATTCCTTTTCTCATGCTCATCATCCCTTGATCGTTCATTCAGTGTGATCGTGTCTTGTCGTGGTTTCCGTTCTCTTTCTTATCGCTCTCCTGTCGATAATTCTCTTTGCGTCCATCAAGTGTTTGTGTTTTTTCTAGCTTCCAAACTTCGAACATCTGTATGTAACGATGTCTGCGTCTGTGTCTTTTCACTTTGTCGTCCTCATTCCATCTAGCACTTCCTTTGTGTTTTCTTTCTCATTTTCACATTTCTGCAATGTATCCTTGAACTGGGTCGTGAATGGAATTCGATTGGGCCATAGTCCGCTGTTCCACCCGCATTGTCAATCGATCCTCATTGTGTTGTCCAGTTCATCGCAATTTTTGTTTTTATGACTTTTCTGGTTTTGTCTCTATGTCATCCTGTCTTCATTGTTCCCTTCAGGTGTGCAGGAACGATCATCCATCTGCAGTGGAGTGGGCTTGATGATCACGATCTGTTGAGGGACAGAGTGCACAAGAGGGCTATGAAGATCGAGAAAGAGGGGAGGCGAAGACAGGGATGTCGATGAGATACTGTTGAGAAAGAAAGTGACACATTTATTTGAACAAATGAGAAGAAGTTGAAAGACTCGAATCAAGGAGAAAAATCACCAACAAACTGAGTTTTTGACGACTATCCGGATTGTTCGCCAGATGGTTGATAATCTGGCCTCAGAAACGAGAAATTCATATAGAAGGCGAAGATGAGAAGGGCAATCGATTAGTGAGAGAACTGACGTTGCAGACGTGACAGAAAGGAGGATGAAAGAGGAAATCAGGAAAGGTGAACGTGGAGACACGTATACCCAATAACGAGTTTAGATTTGGAGGAGAAACCACGATGAGAATACGGGTGATGGTAAGATCAACTTTATCATGTGACGACGTGACAAATTTTGAGTTGCGAAGAGTTTTGAGAGTTATGGTGAATTGTGAGCATTCAGAGTGAAATGGCATGAATTGGCAAGGATAAACACAAAAAGCAAGAAATCTTTTGGATCTGCGTGTATCCATTTGGATCTGCGCGTAGTAGTATAGAAGACGAATAGAGAACCACATTGAAAAAGTGGTCGAAAGCACTCTCATTTGTGATTTATTTCACAGTGACTTCGTCAAAAACAGTGATTTTCTTCATCAATTTAACCCAAAATATTGGAGCAAATTTTGCACTTTTCGAAAAATTTGATCACTTTTGTCAATTTTTCTTCAAAATCAATCCGAACAGATTTTGAAACTCATTCGAAAATCTCAATGACGATGTCGGTCATTGATCAAAACAAACCGGATCAAAATCGGATGAGTATTCGTGGAGATATGTGTCGAACATTGGTCAAAAATCGAAAATTTTAAAAATATTTTTGAAAAATTGGTCATATCTCGACAACCAGCAGAGATCAGACTCGAAACCACTTGCAATCGATAGCGGACGAAAAATACATCTAGGTAAAATTTTGCAAAACCATTGTTTGAGGAAGCACGAGATTCTGGTGATTTACAATGGTCCCAGGGTTGCGATCCCTGTGATGGAGCATTCATGCGCTCCCCATCGGCCCGTTTCTGGCTTACTGGGCCGGAATTTTCAAGTTTTTAATGGTGCTAGCTTCCTCCTCGTTTTCCGCTGAATCCCTCGAAATTTCATAGTGCTGCAGTCACTACTACGTCTCTCAGGATCCAACTAATCTACTATGACCACGGTCACGGTTATAGTGAGAATTTCGCCAAAAGTACGAATTATGGGGTATTTTCAAAATGTTGTCAAATCGTCTTCAAATTTCACACAAAGGATGAAGAAATTATGAGAAAACAGAAAAAATAATTTGGAAAAAATTTTCGTCAGGAGCCAAGATCCCATTTTGACCCTGTATTTGACTGCAGTAAAATCGACATTTTCAATTTCGCAAATATTTTCATCCAAGGTCATATCCGATGCGCTCTTTCGATTGCCGCAATTTTTATTGAAATCGGATCGGTGGTTCTCGAGAAAAATGGTTTCATTTTTCATTTTTCATTTTTTATTTTGTATGAAATGAATCCAACTGCGATGTACAAGGAAAGACGTCGAACGAATGCAAAGCAAGTGTTGATCGAGTCGATGAAAAGGAGAATTGTGAACTCGTTTCTGATTACATTCATGGGTCATCACCGGTCATTTATGTCTTCGAAGGTGTGTCATTTTTTATTTTCAATGAAAGAGCAAACAGAAATGAGTCGACAAAATACAATTCACAAATGATTGAGAAAATGATTGATCATAATCTATCGACGATCACTGAGAATGCAGGGTGATTGACTCACTACAGACAGAAGTAGAAACGAATCTGAAAGAGGTTGACACACTTAAGAAGACAACAGAAGCACACAAGACAGCGATATCTTCAATCCAAAAAGTGGTGAGCACAAATGGATCCATCACTTGTTCAGCCGGAATTGCAACACCAACAATTGGAGGATTGATCAATGTGAATGGAGCGAGTTGGAATATATCAGAGGGATCACTTCCGAAGTATCCTGGAACATATCCGGCTTCAACATTCTTTTCTGGTCTTTCCATTTCACAATCAATTTCAGAAACTTCAGGAATTCAATTCAATGGTGATGGCATCGTAATGTGGTCTCCCTGTGACAGACCAGCAATCTATTACTACGATGAGGACACTGGTTCAGGAGTGTTTTCAATATCACCAACTGGAAGTTTTTCTCAGCTGTCAGACAGAAGAGTCAAAAGAAATATTGAACCATATCCCAATGTTCTTGAACAATTGAATAAAGTCGAAATCGTGCAGTATCAATTCAACACATTCGACTCGAAGATCAACAAAGCGACGAAACAAATAGAGAATGCGACTGATGAAGAACACTTGAGGAACTGCAAAGAGAAATGTGAATGTTTGAAGAAGGAAAGTGAGAAGAAACATATTGGTGTGATCGCACAACAAATCCAAGAAATATTCCCTAAAGTCGTGAATGATTCCAATCCAGATTGTCTTCAAGTTGACTACGCAGAACTCTCTTGCTTCTGTATCAAAGCCATTCAGGAATTATCCTCTATCGTCGGACAACAACAGACTCTAATCAATGAACTAATCCAAAATACTCACCCTAGGTGGGTTCGATGACTTGCAAAGGCAAGATAATTAACTGACTAATATTCCAACATGAGATCAACCAGAAATTCATAGTACTCTGATTATTTTTCCATTGATTGTCTCTGATGTTTCCATCTCAATCGATTCACCAGAACTGTCTTTGAACCAGATCTTCACAATTGATTGTCGAGTAGTTAGTTCCCACTTCTTTCGTTTCGAAATTTGTTCGTTCCAGAAAGCAACATACGAATCATTCCATGCATCTGTCTGAATCCAGTCAGCATGTATGGTGAAATTCTGAGGAACATCTTTTGAGATGATTGTTGATTGATCATCACTTTCCTCTTCACGTGAATAAGTTTGCAGTCGAGAAAGTGAACGTATTTTGATTTCTGGAATTGGAAAAATCAGGAGGTAGTTGAGCAGTATGAGAATTTTGAATTGAGAAATATCGTTTGACCATTGCTGTTTTAGCAAAATAAAATCCATAATTTAATAACCTCTCTTCACTTCTTCATATGCTTCTTGGAGACGACGATCAATGACATATCGCACTCGCGGTTGTCCATTTTCAATCCAGAACAACCAATTATGTTGCCTGATGTAGTGCTAGAATTGGCGGAGGAGGTCCTTCTGGAGTTGATAAGAAATATGCATCAAATTCCTGACTGATTGGGGTTCCTCTGAACACAATGTTGATTGATTCTGCTGTTGAAATCCCTTCTTCACCACCAGCGATTTCACTTCGATCTGCTGGGAACCATAAACGTGAATGAAGTTGCATCTGTTGCTGCTCTTCTTCTCAAGCCTACTCTATCAACTTCTTGGTACATGTATTTAATAGTGCGAGGTTCACAAATGGAATTTTCAAACTCTTGTGTTGCCGAACAACCAATGAAATCACCATTCACCATCATCATTTGATAAAATTCAGGTGAGATGGTTGACATTGGGAAATTAGGAAAATTAGATCCAAGCATTTCGAATTGACCAATGTAGTGAGGATTTCTGAAGACAGTACATTCATTTGGTCTATCAGGGAATAAGCACATTAGATTCATGAGATTGTTGAGTTTGATACTGATGTTTGATCTCACCCCATGGCATTTTGCTTTGATTGAAAGGATTGAGTGTCAATTCTTTCTGCTTTCAGAACATACAAAGTCTTTGAATATGTGTTTATCAGCGATTGTTTTGTTGCTTCTGTCATTTCATATCCGTAGCAGATTGAAGAGGCTTTGTCCACAGATGAATTGAGAACTGTCGAAGTGGAAGAAATGAAAGAAATATATGCTACTGCTCCGGTTGTTGATTGATTTGAAAACTCATTGTATTGGTTAACTGGATTTCCTGATTTGAGGTAAATTCTTGAGTTAAAACGCTGAATTCTCCGTCATGCATGAGTTGCATTCGAGATTGACCTACTGCAGTGCCGATGTAGGACCAAGATCAGATGAATCATGAATGTGTTTTCGAATAACAGTTGATGGTCGAATCGGACAATACACAAGTGAATCAGTTGTCAAATGAAATCCTCAAACGAAAATTACCAAAGATTGAATTTGGATACGATCAAAGGTGCTCAGTGGAAGGAGATTCACAAACGGAATAACCAGTGGAATTGTCATTGTTTCTGGTAAATCTGAAGATCTCTTATATAGTGGAGTGTAGTAGAATCCACAGACACTGTGATCCATTCTCTGAACATTTTCCCAAAGACTGTAGCAATGCTTCATGTTGTTTTTCTCTTCTTGTGATTTGAATGTGTGATACAGAAATGACTCGTGAACGTGATTATTCTGAAGTGAATTGTCAATGATATTTCCTTGACTATCAACGAGTCTCATATCTCGAATTGCATCTGATGATGATTTGAATCCGAAGAACATTCCGTACAATCCAGCTTCTTCGGTGTTGTATCTCTTGGTTTAGTCACCGGTACAGTAATTGTGAGATCAATTCGCAAATGACTCTTCGAAAAGTCAGTCACATCATGGCCGTCATAAGACAATGGAACTTCAATCTCATCTCCTATTCTGCATGGCATGGAGGATTTGTTGGATGCACTTCCTGAATTGAAAACTTGTGTGGTTCTGAATCCCATTGTTTCGGAAGATACGATTGCACTTCGATTTGCTCAATTAGTGTCGATGTTGGTTTTGATTGATTTGCTCTTATGCTTCTCATTTATAGAAAAATAAAAAAATACAATTCGTTGGCAAGACTTTTCAATTTGGGATAATTCCTAAATCTTTGTGCAACGCTTTCAGTGTGTGATTTGGATAATACTCAACAATAGGAACGTCATTGTTGAATCGTAAGACCCACCACGTTGTGGCAGTTGTTGCTAGAATCGGTGCTGGAGGATGAGTAAATGTTGTCATGTCACCACCACTTTGACTTGGATTGTACACATTGTAGTATGTGTCGAGATTTCCTTGATAAATTGGTTGTGATCTCAAAGTGACAGGAACATTCTGACCTTTGGAACTGATGGAATCATTACAGTTTGTTGGACATCCACTTCTTTGTGTTGAGAAGCATAGAAGGAAGTCAGTATTGTCATGAATCGGACGCACTCTTGTCATTGTTTCATTTGGATAATTCATATCATTTCTGAGTTTATCTTCAACGAGAGAATCTGTTAATGATCGCTCCAAATCATCAGGTACAGCTAGGTATGAATCAAGATTGAGAGTCGAAAGTGCGAACTGATAAAAGCGAGCTCCAATAGTGGTTGTCGGATTATCCGGATAGTATTTGTTGAGTAGATTCACACGAAGATCCTTCTGCATTGGATTGTGGAAACAAAGTGACTTCATTATCGTAGTGACGAAACAGTAACATAATATCCTTTGCATTAGTGAGAACCATTTGTTGAGTACAATCAATTCCTTGTGCTGTCGGAGTCTTCTGAAATGGATAGAATGATATTCTCTCTGCTGGGATCGTTCCTGGACGGTTTGTGTACATCTTCCTGAGACTCTCTTTCGCGATTTCTTTCATTTTGTATCCAGCACTCATGCAATAAACGTCATCAACGCGATAATCGGTGCTGCTTTAGTCCCAACTACGATTGATGATAGAGTATTTTTGAAAGTGAGTTCAGGATTTACTGGACAACAAACGAATGCATTCTCATTGATGTACACACTCAATTTCAGAGTCACCAAAGAGACATCGAGGATAGTCAGTCATTCCAGAGAAAATGAGAAGATCTTCAAGATTAATTGACACACGAATCGGAACGTCAATGGTGTCTTTGAAAACACCAGTGCCAGACGTTGTTGTGAAATCCGATAATGGAATGTACACCCCGGCAACAGATTCATCGTGATTCCAGGCATTTTGCCAAGGTGTGTGCGAGTGTTTCCGATTCTCTAATTGACTCTTCGGTTTGATCATATTGTAGATGTGAGACTCCATTGAGACATCATTGTTTGCTGTGCTAGTGATTCTTTGATTATTGTGAAGAACTGTGAACCTACTAAAGATGGATGCCGAATGTTTGAGTCCAACAAAGATGAACATTCGCTCATTCATGTACGATCCAACTTTTCCAGCTGTAGTTTGCCAATTGTTGACTTTCAATGTCGCTGTCATAGTGAAAGTAATGAATGAATCATCGATTTGACAAATGTCTTGATTACCAGTGAGTGGAATGATGATCTCTTGTCCTTTGTAGAATCTTGAATTCTCCGATGGTTTCAATTCTTCAATCGAAGTGCTGTGTGCGCCATCGTTCAATAGGAAATTGACATGATGTTCTGACATTAATTGCTGTTGGATTTGACCAATGTCATCTCTGGTGTACTTTATTGATCCTGTGCTGTTTCCAGTCAATGTTGATGCTCCATGTCTTTTGTTTGTCAGATGTGTAATGTGTGAGTTCATTTTAACAAAAATAAAAAAGTCCTTTTTGCTTATTTCCTTTTCAACCTTTTCTTTGCCTTCGGTTTCAGCTTTTCTTCCAATCTCAGTATTTCACCTCTGAGCTGATTCGCAAGTGAATTGTTCCTTCATTGATGGCTTGTTCATACTGTGCCATCTTTTCTGCATGGAGTTGCTGATCCGATTTCACATCTGGAATCATCTCCACTCCTGTCTGTGCAATCTTGGAAATCACTGGTCCCACGAAGGGAATAAGATTCAAAAATGGTGCTCCAATTCTGAGAATGGTTTTACCGACTCCTGCTAATTTTGATAACCAACCTGGTGCCATTTATGTAAAAATAAAAAATGTTAATATTGGAGTTATAATCCTTTGAATTGAATTTTTGAATTCGATGACTGAGGAATGTCATCATTGGACTATCGTGCATTTCAGGGTTGGTTCATAATCTCTCATCCTGTGAGGGTTCGAAGCCTCTGGCGAGACAATCATTTGTCTCGCCTCTGCAAGGCTTCGAACCCGACTGGGGTCGAGTGGCTTTTGTGACTGATTCATTACCTTGCTTTGTTGATAGGAGTCCATCATTCCTCCTAATCCTTGAAGAATTCCTCCCGCAGTTTGTCCAAATTTACTGTTGGTTTGTGACAGCAATCCACCTCCGACTTGAAGTAATGAGGGTGCTAATGGTTTGATGAATTGAAAGAATTGTTTGCCGATATTTTTGAGTTTGTTGAAACTTCCTGGTGCCATTTTAGTAAAAATAAAAAATCTTATTTGTTGGATTTTTTAAATCCAACTCAAAGGATTCGTTGAATCCCTTTCATTCATTAATCTAACGGGGGATTGCCTTCGTCAATGAAATGCCATAGTTGAGGATGGTGTTGTAAGCTTCGTTGTAAGCGATACTCATATCTTTTCCTCCAACAAGGATCTTGAAAATGGTTCGAAAGATTGGGAGAGAATTAATGCATGAACATTTTGTTGACAAATCATCCAATTCGATCACGACATCGTTTATTCCTGTCAGTGTCGCAATCAGTGCACATAAATCACTTTGGTTTGTGATCAGTTTCTTCGATGGTTCAATGAGATTATTCAATAATTTCTTTTCACATGCAAATGCATTCTTGTAGACAAGCAGTAGTTGATCTTTGAATGCTGAAATATTTGATGTGTACTCACGAAGCGGAATTGAGCGGCTTTGGATTGGTGCTGATGGATAAACATCTCTCACCGAGGGTTCGATGCCTTGCAAAGGCAAGACTGCCATTGGTGGCGGGTCATATTTATCTCGTTCATTTTCCATCTCCACTCTCCCCCTGGGAGGGATCGAAGCCTCTGGCGAGACATTCGATCCTCTATTATCTACACCGGCTTTGCTTCGATCTTCGATGATGACATTGTTGGTGATTGACGTTGGTACTGAAGAAGAACTCGTATGTTTCGTAAATTGACAACTGAGAATTGGTTGCATCACTTTCTATAAAAATAAAAAATTGAGATTTAAGACTTGTGAAAGGCTTAACTGCTTCCTCCCATGGTCTTGACCAAATGTGCGTATTGAGCATATTCAGGCATGTAATCCTTTTGGAATCTACCGATGTCTTCAGTTCTTGTTTGATATGCTTCACGCGTCAGTTGATTCACAAGTGTTGAGATGTCAGTAGTATGTCGACCCAGGAAAGTATTCAAATCTTCTGTGCTCTCAATGATTTCGAGAAACTGTGGATGAATCTGTTCCTTAAAAGCTTTTCTTGTTTTTAATCTCTGATGATCTGAATTTGAACTGATGAATCCTTCAACATTGTCTTCAAGCCATTGATCCCACATCCGCGCCGCAACTTTTGATTGAATGGAATTGAAAACCATATTATCCAACACATTGCTGCTGACATCTGCAGGGTGTTCTCGACTTGCACGATATACCTTCAATGTTTCATTCATGAATTCACCAACGGCTTTCTTCATGATTGCATAAGGTTGTTTTGATCGTTGTTCTTGCATTTCTGAGTAACTAATGTCGTGATATGTTGAGGGTACTTCATATGTACCAGTTTTGAGAAAATTCTGATGGACAGCTTTGATTTTTCTTCCGTTATCTTGACGAAATTGTGAATATGATGTCTGACGACGTGAATCTGGTGTTGGATTCATTGAATAATATGTTTCGATGACAGGTCGACTGTGATACGGTGCAAGCATGAAACCATTGGCGGCAATCAGATCTTTTGTCTCTTTGTCGTAGACCATCACATCAGGAACATTACCATATTTTTCTATTTTTACTTCCCAATTGTGTCCAGTTCGTTCAATATATTCCAATGCCGATGGATAACTACTGAGTGCAGAATTGAATTATGTGCGAATGTCATCATCAGCAAAGATTTGTTTCATCGCATCTCTGGTTGCCTGTTCATATCTCATTTTCGGTCTCTTCGCCTGTGCTTTTCTTTGTGGTGGATTGAACTTTATCTTTTCAGTCATGTTGTTTTCATACAAAATAAAAAAATGAAAACTACACAAACAAGTTGTGCGTTAACGGATTCAGTGAATCCGTTTAACTATTTTAAATGCAGATAAATCATAAATGAAAAGATCAACACCATCTCTTACAGCATACGTGAATGCAAAATTAAGTGAATCATCAAACAGAAATGTTTCTCATGAAGTCCAATCACAGATTCATCCAGACTTGAATTTCAATCGCAACAGTGTCAATGTCCTCGTTGGAAACAGAGGAAGTGGAAAAACCTTTAATGCTCTTCGAGAGATTGCCAAGCTACAAAACGTCCATGTCAGGAATGAACTATTTCACCTGTTTGTCTTCGTCACTGATAAGAACATTGATCCAACTTTCGACAAATTCAAACCAATATTGAACGTTCCTTATGTCACAGTCAAATACGATGAAGCACTACCATTTCTGTTGGAACTCTCTCAATCAAAAGCTGCATACGAAGAAATCATTGACAATCAATGGCAGAATAAAATCACTGATGAATGCATAGATGAACTGTTCGATGCTCTGTACATTGATGATTTCTCAGTTAAGAATCTCCAAACGATTATCCTCCTTGATGACTGTCGTAGAATCCTAGGTGAACGGAGAACATCCAAAAATAGAATGACAATGATGGACTTGTTATTGGAGAATCGACAACCAAAGTTCACATTCTTTCTGACGATGCATGAGCTCTTCAGTTTGTCAGCAGACATGAAGTCTAATATCGATTCAATGTGGATCTTTGGAGGATTCAACAAAGAACGAATCAGTCGAGTCTATCCTCAATTGAACTCACCAATTGACATTCGACACTTCTGGAATGTCTATCAACGAAAACAGAAATGTGAAGCAATCATTCTTCGATACAATACGGATGGAGTTGCACTGACTGAGATCAACAAAGATGGTGCTTGCCTACGAGTCCGTTAATTCCTGAATAAGATTGCCAATTGTCTCGTTAAGACTTCGAAGCCTCATGCTGAAACTATCAGTTAACGTTCGAATTGATTCTTCAATGTCTGAAAGTCTCTGATCAATCGAGGATTCACCTATGCTTTCATGACTTGATTTCCTAAGTGCTATCTCACCTCTTATTTTTGTTATTCTGTATCCATCAATTTGGATCATCCGATTTAGTTTTTGAGTCGTCAATTCATTCAATTCCTTTCTATTCTTTTCCAAATATCTCTGAAAGTCGTGAATGTTTGTGAACTCTTTCTGTTCAGGATCAAACGGTTCTAATATTTTCAGTGATGTCATTTCACTGAAATAAAAACTTCTGAAACAATTTCGAAACTACACCAAATTAAATTCATGAATGAACTCTGGTGACAAATCATCGACGGAAGCAGCGTGATATTTCGTGTGTTGAATAGGAACGTACACCACATTCGACAAACTGGTGAGTCCATTCAGTAATGATGCGACCACATTTCCGTGTTTATATTCAATGAACTGACCTACAAACTGAAACTGCCTTCGCTTCTTCTGAAACTTGGCAGCAGTTTTGTTCAGATCAAGGTGAATCAACAGAATGTTTCCTGGTTTGTATCGCCAAAGCATCTGTGTTGTCTGTTGTCGTTGGGTATTCTTCAATTGCTCTTCACAACTGGAGATATACAGTGCTTCAATCTCTCGATTGTTTTGTGCTTGCTGTGGAGTGAACTTGTTCCAGTACGCTCGATGAGGAGTCATGTTGTAGAATTCCACCATCTGATTCATCAATGAATGATTGGCCATCTGTGTCGCATTGTCTTGGAATCCATCTCTGATTGTTCTGATCACTCGATCGACAATTCGATTATGATTTGTGAATGGTGAGCTTGTGAAATATGTACTGACTTTCTGCTTCTCGAAATAAGAAGATGCTTCACTACTAGTCCAAGCAGATTCTCCATCACCTCGAATGTTGTTGACTTTGACACCACGATGATGAATGAGATCATTGATTGCAGTCTTGACTTTGCTCCATGATTTATCAAGAACAGGAATGACTACCAGATATTTTGTGTTGATGTTGATGGCAAAGAGATAAATCTGCAACACTGTTTTCGACGTTGGTGATTGAATGAAAACAAGATCAATTTCCCATGATCCTGACTTCGGTGAGAAATAGGGTCGATCACAATTCTGAGGAACCTTTCTGTCTGATGTCTGGTGCGGATCACCTGTGATTGACTTCGACATGAACTGCATCTTCGACCTGAATGGATATGAAATTTTTCAACCGGTCTTGTCTCGCCAGAGCTTGAACCCCGCCCAGGGGGCGAGTTGTCATTGGTAATCCATTGGCGATATTTGCTCGTTGTTTTCCCGTAAGTTCATTGTTTGTTTTGGATTTGCTAGAGTCCATCGGTGAACATATTCATCGTACCAATCTTGAAATGATCGTCCACCATACGGGATTTGTTTAGGATGAGCAATAATGAAATCAGTGTCATCACTATCAACAGCTCTGGGTATGTGTGATAAAACAAACAAGTCACGATTCATCTTCTTCGAATCGACAATCTGTTTTGTAATGAATTGTTCCATTCGCTGTTGATTATCCATGATTGAATTCTCAGCTTTGATCTGTTCATCTTCTGAATTGTCTTTTGTTGATGATCAAACAATCCTTTCATCACTTCCAATTTATCGAGGACTTGACGAGTGGTTAATTCCGATCGTGACACCTCTGATGGATTCATTGAAACAATGTCCGGCACCTGTGAAATTGTCAGAAATATATCTTCGTTAAATCTTCTTTCCCTTGCTGGAAAATCATGATGTGATTGTCTCGCCTCTGCGAGGCTTCGATCCCGACTGGGGTCGAGTTTCAAACGTCTCTTCTTCCCAGGTCTGATTGATGACAATGTGGAACTATCTTGCCTTTGCAAGGCATCAAAAAACCCAACGAGGGTCGAAGTCTCGCCTTTGCAAGGCTTCGATCTCTCGGTGAGAGTCTTGCCTTTGCAAGGCTTCGAACCCGACAGGGGTCGAGTCGGACATTTGCTTAGGAATCGTCGTAGGTGCAGTCGTTTGTCCAAAATGGATTTGATTAAATTCATAATAAAATTGTTGATAAGCTTGATATGCTCGTTCAGCGGTGATCTCGTCTATCTGTTTTCCTGTGAATCCGTTTACAAACAATTGAACAACTCTCCTTCCATCAGCAAGTGACAAATTTGGAGATAGATCTCCCGTCAACCAATCATTAAAATATGTGTAATCATCTGCATCATTCTCTCTCCATCCATCTTTGGTATGATAGACGGGCAAAATTTGAGTCGGATCATTTCTGACATTGCTAATTGAGCTTCGACGGTGTTGTGTGTGGGTAGCAAGGTTTTTGACAATTGCAATGATTTTGGAATCATCCATTTCTACAAAAATAAAGTTTGGTATTATTTGAAACTAAGAACGTAGTTCTTCGTCTGAGCCCCTTAGGGCCTTATTTTGTAATCAGTTGCTTTCAGTCCATGAATGAATGGAGGACATGATTCATTTTCAAGTACGATTGCCTTCAGATGAATTCCACTGAGACTGAGTTTCTGCTGTTGTATTTTAGCTATCTCAAATCCATTTGTGTTGTCCTCAGTGTTTGTTCTTCTCGTCTGAAAGTTCAATGTTGTTGTCACTGTTTTCTCTCCATTAAGACACTTCACATAATCGTCACTTGTGATATTCGTTTTCTTCAGAGACACTCCTTTGATCTTACATTTCTCATCGAGAGAGTAACACTTTGGTGCAAGACAGATCATCTGTTCACCTTCCTTCTCAATTGCTAGTCCTAACAACTTCTTCTCATCATCAACTCCCTTATCAGGATTGGGAAACCATTCATATTTGTGTGCATCATAGAATTCTTTGTCAGCAATCACGTGTTCAAATTGTTGATGAATTCCAGCATTCGGATCTCCTGAGATTGCCCAGTATGCAGAGTCAGTATCTCCCTCACAAAAGTGAATTTTGTTCATGTCGAGACACTTGTACATGAAGTTGTAAATGAAATTCAGATACCAGAACTTGGCATTATCGAGTGTGAATACTGCTTCTTGCAGACATGTTTTGCACGATGCTTTCTCTCTATCTTCAATCACAATGTAGTTGTCCTCGTTGATCTCTCTTGTTGCCACAAATCCTTTCATCATTTGCTTCAAGTATGTTCTCTTCTCAGTGCAGATTGTGATTGAGTTGTACTTCTCAGTGTTCATTCCATCGTATCCGTAACTTCCATTGAGGTTGGTCTTGCAGAACTGTTCTTTTCCTTTGTTTCCGACCTTCATTGCTTCAATCCAATCATTCATGAATGAGGTCACAAATGGTTCAAATCCAGCATGTCTCGAGAACACCATCACACTCTTAATATCGTCGACGATGAAGTGACAGTAGTCGATGAGGAACCACAGATAGTATGTCGAAAAGAACATATACTGATCGTGTGTGCTCAAGAGTTGAGTCAGCTTCCGTTGTTTGTCATCAGTCTTTAATCCATGCTTCTTCATCAACGAATAGGTCTTCTCTCCAATGTTTTCTTCTGTTGTATTGACAATGATATTTCTGAAGATTGGTGGGAAGTTAATGAAATCATTGATGTACTTTTCATCGATGTGTCCTTTCAATTCTGCAACGAATAGTGTCTTCTGATTCTTGTCTTCGATGATCTCACGACATTCTTTATCTCCTGTTGCAGTGTACAAGCATCTTCCTGGCATGTACATTCTGTGATTAGTATACGGATTGTTCTTGTTCTTGATTGATGAGAATGCACTTGGATATAGTGAATTGAAATCAACGCCACAAACGTGAGTCATTTTGTGTTCTGAATCCTTAGAAATGACTTTACCGTCTTCATATTTGAAGTGATTGATTGGAGTCACGTCTTTGATGTTCTGTCTATGTTGAACATTCGATAATCCACCAGTCACTGCTGCTCTCAGTTTGTGATATGTCTGTTCGTGTGTCAGAGTCATTGGTAATGATTTCCAGATGCAGTACTTCTTCAGTTGTATTCTCAATCTTGTGAGATGTTCATCATGGTCTGACTTGTAGGTGTTGCAGTAATCACAGCAGATCTTCACGTTCTCTTTTGAATGTCCTTTCGAATTGTCGATTCTGTCCAACGTTGGTCGCACTGCTTGTGAGAAACTGCTTCTGCAAATGTAACAACATTTTTGACATTCATTTACGAACCATTCGTAGTCAGATTCAATGACATTGTTGTCAGTACTGCGATGAGCTTTCTGATCTTGATACCTGTATCCTTCAACTTTGTACTTCCAGTATTGTTTGGTGATCTTGATTGGTCCAGAATCGTCACATTCGTTGTAGTCGGCATCAAGATCAAAGTCCTTGTAGGCACATGCATATTTGATTGCTGAAGCATTGGCTGACAGTGAGAGATTGTGCAGCATGTCCACTTTGTATTGGAAGTTCAGAGCAATGAGATTGTGCAGTGGTGCAATCATACATTCGACATCTCTGATGTTGTAGAATTTCAGATAGTCCCATCGGTTCTTGAATCCTTGCTTGTTCCAATCATCTAGGTACATTTGGTAATCACTATCGGACATTTCACTGTTGTTCAGACTGGAGTAGAATTCATATTTGGAGAATGGTTCTTGTTTGCTCAGCACTGCATCGTAGTCTGATGAATCAAATGACTCGTAAGCGAAGAATGATTTCTGAAGAGTAGTGTTTCCTCCAAAGCCTTCACTGCATTGTCCAAAGTCATTGGTCCTGTGTACGACATCATGTCGATGAACCGAAGTACCTGTTGTGTTTTCTCATGTCTGATCAAAACTTGTTTGTACTTCGTTGTAGACCCAAGAAAGCTCACCACTTTCCAATCCTTATCAACGAGATCACGGAAGATGAGATTGATGTCAAATCTGGAACTGTTGAACCCAATGACACTGACTTCATTTTGTGAAGGAATCTCAGGGTCTTCATATTGGTTGTTCTCTCGAACTGTCTCTGCATATTTGAAGAGTTCTCTGATCCATAGCTTCACGAAGTCTATTCCATTTCGAAGATCAAAGTAGATTGACTTCACTCCTGATTTTGTTTTGATTGCTGATGCAACAGAGAGTGGTTTAAGATGTGAGATCAACTGAGTATTGTCATCAGAGAATAGATTGTCAAGAATGAGATCTTCCATTGTTTCAAAATCATATGTGATGTAGTATTGTGTGGGTTTGAATTCGTCTTGTCGCTTATGTGCCATCAGAAATTCATTTGTTCTATTGTTAAGAATATGTGGAACATACGGTCTTGGTGTTCTGTCAAGTGAGATCTTCTTCACATGTTTTCCATCAAGTTCTTGGCATTCTGCTAAATGCTTCTCGTAGTATCTCTTGAAGTTTGTATCCCTCACTTGAAATCCTCTTGATTGACAATATGGACAGAGTTTATATCCAGTGATTTTCTCAGGATCAACAATGTACATCAAATGAACAAGCGTTGCTGTTAGTAGAATCATTAGAACGTTTAGAACTCTTGCATCATCAATCTCGTTGACATACGATTGACTTAGGAAATACTTCTTCTTCTCTTCATCGAATTCATAAATGTGAACTGTGATGTTGAATTTCATCATTGCTTTCTCCATATCACATGCGATGTCAAATCCAGGATAATTTCGTAAATGCTCCGTTAATTGATGTGGCCGAAGATGTGAAAGATTCTCAAATTCTGCGAACAGTTTGTACGCTTCTGTGTTTCTCATATTGATTGAGATTTTCTTACCAGGAATTTCAGGAAGAGTGAGGAATGACAATGATTGAAAGAAGCAGATGTTGAACTCAGAATCAATGTACCGAATGTTTCTTGTTTTGATGTGTTCACAAAGGATGGCATTCGCTTTCCCTGCCACTGGAAATCGATACACAGCAACAAGAATGGAATGGAAAGCAATGAACATTGTTTTCGTATCCATGAGTGTTCTCTCTTGTGATTCCTTGATGAGATTGATTGCATATTTGGAATACTCATTGATATCCGGCTCGTTTCTGATCACCGTCGGAAAACTCTTAGATGAATTCTCCAGTTCTGGTCTGAAATCGTTGTACAGCGTCTCATCACCATCTTTTCTTTCAACAATCTTACCGAAGTCGATACTGATCTTGAATGGATGATCTTTCTCTTTATCGTACACTGATTTGATGAAGGTGGTGATTTCCTCAACATTCTTCAGATGATTGTGGAAATATAATTGATATGGTTTTCCATTATCTTCAACCTTATCAACCTCATTCTTTTTGAACTTCTTTCGTGCCTTCAATAAACAGGAATCAAATGCAGTTTTGTTTCGTGGTTCCGCAAGTAAAATACATTCATTGAATCCATCAAATTGTTTCACTTCTCTGTTTTCCATTTGTTCATTCTTCTTCTGAATTATTAACAGATTCTTCATCCAGTGATTCACCAATTTCTCCTCAATTGATTTCAGTTTCCGTGTGATTTTGAACACTTCCCTTTCAATTCAGTTTCGGTTATTCTCGGATGTGCTTTCATGTCCATGATTATGACATTGTGATCCTCTGTCGACATCTCTCGTCTGTTTTTCACTTCTTTCAGAAACAAACGAAGGTTGGAGAAGGTGAGATTTGTTGTTGGATATGGAAACTCAACATCTCGGTGTCGTAGCATTGAAAGGAGAAATGAATAATGATGTTGATAGTTTGGACTATTTGGATAATATGTTCGACCATCATCAAATCTGAAAACCGTATTTGGAAATTAGGTTCTTGAATTTGTCGAATATCATTTTACGTGAGACTGTTGTCATTTACTACAAATTAAAAAAAAAAAATAAAAAAGATTCGTCATTATTTTTGATTTCTCAAAGGTGGTTTATTTTTGGCTTTCAACCATGAATCGAGTCGAATTCGGTAAACTTTATCATCTCCTATCACTCGATATGTGAATGGTGTCAGCACTTGCTTGTACTCACCTACGAGCTCACAGTTGTACTTCCTCAGTTCATTCTCCACAAACGATTGAGTGTAGTGTCGACGTTGTGACATGTGTGGTCGATTACCTTGATTCCACAACTTCGGTTTTATCCTCCATTCAACGCCTTCATGAACATAGATGACCGGTGTTGACCCGTGAATGTAATCAGAAACGAGTTCACAATTCTCCTTTTTCATCGACTCAATCAACGCTTGCTTTGCATTCGTTCGACGTCTTTCCTTGTACATCGCAGTTGGATTCATTTAATACAAAATAAAAAATGAAAAATGAAAATGAAACCATTTTTCTCGCCCCTGGCGGGTTCGAAGCATTGCTAAAGGCAAGACTCGAGAACCACCGATCCGATTTCAATAAAAATTGCGGCAATCGAAAGAGCGCATCGTCATTGAGATTTTAGAATGAGTTTCAAAATCTGTTCGGGTTGATTTTTGAAGAAAAATCGACAAAGTGATCAAATTTTTCGAAAAAGTGCAAAAATTTGCTTCAATATTTTGCGTCAAATCGATGAAGAAAATCATTGATTTTAACGAAGTCACTGTGAAATAAATCACAAATGAGAGTGCTTTCGACCACTTTTTCAATGTGGTTCCCAAATCGTTCTATACACTACTGTCTCCACTGTCAGAACACTCGATCGCAATCCATTCATGTACATGTCATCACTATCTCGAAGGTCTTCGGGATTCCATTTGATCTCATTCACTCGTCGCAGCGGTGTCGCACGCTTCAGACCACTCATTCCATCAAATCGAATCGAAACTCCTTTGTTCTTCATCGACAACTGAAAAGAACGAGAATGAAGATGACGAACGGCACACTCCAAATCGGATCGAGGGAGGGAGACCAGACACAAACGTGAGAGGCACATTTCCGTTGACGATGAACACAGCTGTGCGTGGTCTCGCGTCCATGTCCACCTCCAACACCACTTTGTCTCCTGCACTCACAGGCAGAAATATGATGTGTTTGTCTTTCTTGTTTAGTGGATGGCAGTTTGTGTGGAGTTTACCATTCTTTGGAGCAAGAGCGATTGAATCTGATGAGACGAGAAGAGTTGAGAATAGATGGAGGAAAACACACTCGGGACATCGTCTCCAAGTTGATCACGCTCTCCTATCTTCTCTGACTGAGCGTCGACAAGTCCAAACATCAGTCCTTCCTCTGAATCTGAACACTTCCCAAAGAGTGACACACTTTTGGCTCTGGGATGGCGAGAACTGTGATGGCAACAGACACCACTCCTTCCGAGATTCGTTCTTCGAAAAGTGTGGTGCTCCAATGTCGGTCATCTACACCAGTTCGAGTGATCGTATTGCCAGAAATCTCAAAATTATGGGTCTGGATTCATGAGATTGGAGGTTAGGTATTTCAAGTCTCGTTGAGAGAACAATGTCTTCAGTGGAGATCGAGATTGGCGAGGCGGGATTGGTGAGGAGAAGCTGACGTCGTTCCAGTTCCTCTTCCTTCTCCAATTCAACATTTCGTGAACGAGTTTGTTCCAGTGATTTCTGGAGCGATCGAAGTCGGCCTTCCAGTTCTTTGATTCTCTAACAACAGCTTCCTTTTCCATTTCAAGTTTCATCGTTCTCTCCTTCACTTCAGCATCATTCAATGATTCCTTCATCTCGTTCACGAGCGTCCCAAGCTGAATCGACTTCATTCGAGACAGATCTGTCGACGAACCAAGCATTCCCTCCAAAGACCTCCTTCCAAAAGTGCCGACGTCGTTGCTCGAAGCGCCACATTCTGAACAATCAGTTCAATCGACGAACAAAATCAAAGAGTGAGGATGAAGAACGAGGAGAACAGACGGGTTCCATCATCTTCAGAAGAACTTCGCGAATGCATGAAGGAATCGTGGTTGGGATGTTCGATTCACTGAAATGGGTCAAGTGAGGGCACAGCTGAGGTAGTGTCAGTCCTTCGAACAGCCCTCGT
>JARBJD010000721.1:0-20638 GCA_033064195.1 Blattamonas nauphoetae | reverse complement strand
GCCTTCCCTTGTTCTGCGCTTCTGTGTTTCGCTCTTCCTTGTTCGCGCTCTTGTTTCGCTCTTCCTTGTTCGCTCTTTCTTTCTTCTCGCTTCTTTGTTTGCTCTTCTGTGTTTCACTCTTCCTCCCTCTCTTTCATCTTCGCTCTTCCTTGTTCGTTCTTCTTCTTCTCTTCCAAGCTGCTTCCCGCAGCGTCACGTAGTCTTCTTCGATCTTCCTCTTCCACTGGGCCACTTTGTTGAGATGGGACAGCGATTCCGAAGACGAAGACACTTCATTTCCATTTCGAACATGCAACGTGTCGTTCTCCCATTCATTTGACTATTCGATGGACCCATTCACAAAGGAAGAATGTCACTCGCCCGCTCTGAATTCAAGAATGTCGAGAACTCGTTTGCAGCATGCCGTTCGAGTGGAAATGAAGGAGCAGTGAACATTGAGTGTTCAAAGAGCGTCTGGTCTTCCTCGCTGGTTGTTTACTCATACTTCTCCCAGTGCTCTCAGCAAAGCACTGGACAGCCACAACGCTCAACCCGAATCATCAGCTCTTCGATCGGTGTCCCTCCTCCACTACTTGCTTGGCAGTTCGTTCGATCAGTGGAACAGACTTTCAAACAGAAGATGTCAGAGAGCGTGGAGATTGTCATCCTCAAATCGTCCACACCTCAGAAGCGTTGTTCATGCTGCCCTCTTCGCTTTCACTCATTTCCCGGTCTGGCTCATCTGGAAAGTCTGCGGTGGAAGACCTCGGGTAACGCACGACCCTCACTTCTGCACACAAACGAGAAAATGACAGAACAACAAGGAAAACCTTCGAGGTCGAGATCAGGTGACGAGATCGTCTTCTGCAAGCACTCCTTCTTGATCTTCTGCAACTGCGGCAAGATTTTGACGTAAAATTCGTCGCCAGTGAGTGTGTCGTCCTGACTGCCGTAGAGAAAGCGGGCTGAGAGGTTTTGAGGAATTCGACATATTTCAGGATGACCTCGTCGAGTTGGGCTGGATCGTGGATGAACGACGTGTTGTCGAGGATAGCTGAAGTGAACCTGTCCGTCTTGAAGATGAGCGACTTGTTGGATGGGTCAGAGTGTTCTGCGTGCCGGATGTCCAAAACGCGTGCGTATCGACCTCATCCTTCTATATGTGGGAGCGAGTGGTTGAAGTTGTTCGCTACATCGAGATAAACGAAGCGAACGAAACCGACAGTCTGTTGGATGGAGAGTCGCTACCCTGATTCGAATAACGAAATTAGTACGCCTTCAAACACGTTGTCTCAGTGTCATCCAATTTGTGAGCGATTTGAGAGGCAAGATTACGAGAATGTGGAGCAGCAGACGAGAAACTCCTGAGTGGATCGAGTCAGACAACGAAGAGGAGGGTTCATGCGTCATCCATTTCTGCAAAGATCACTCCACAATTGACAGCTGAACAATCCGAGAACGATATCGAACCGACAGGGACAAAGTGTGATGGTCCGGCAGGAGTGGCGAGCGGGCGAGGACGAACTTGCTGAATGTTGTGCGTACACTCCGAACAACAAAAAGGGGTCCAAAGATGGCAAAAGTTTAGGGCTGTTCGAGCTCTGTCTGGTAGAATGCTTCATTGTTGACAGCAATCTCGACTGAGATAGCATCGCAAGCATGAACCGTCACACTCCTCCCTCGCTTGGAGTTTTCCTCCGCTTGAATGTAGTTATCTTTGGCATCGCTTCCTCGTTGCGAGTTTGAGAATGAGCTCGTCTGTCTTCCTTCCTTTCTCCATCGCTAGTTCACTCAGTCTGAGGCTTCCATGAGAACTCGTCCGTCATTCGCTTGTCTCTTCCTCGTACTCGATATCTCCGTCATTGTCCCACGTGCAAGGCAGCCGTCCACGAAGGTCCATTCAGCTGTGACCACAAAGCTACTACCAGTGTTAGCAGTGGCGATATAACACAGACTGGGCTTGAGTTCAGAAGCTCGACGGGTGGAATAGAGGCGTAAAGCAGTCTGCAGTGCCAGTAGTGAAGGTTGGGCCAGCCGCAGCTGGAGGCAATTCCATGGCACCATGGTGAAACAGCAGGCTCTGTTGCAAAGGGATGGAGAGAGGGTTTGGCGAGGGAGAGCTGCAGAGAGAGTGTGGTGGAGGTGTCTTGTTCATTCGGAAGCAGCGGAATCCCAAGCTCTCATCGAACAGCCCAAAAATGTCCAGGACAACAAACACGATGCCCTCGTTGTTCATCACCTCCACCACTCACTCCACCACGTTACTCCCAAACTTCAACCAGCTTAGAGTGTGAAGATAGCTTGTCAGATGACGTCATGTCACGGAAAAAGGCGCGATCGACACAAAATGTTGCAGAAATAGTGACGTTGTTCGACGGCGGCATAAATCACTGAATGAGACTCCACTCGCTTCAAATATTGCAGAGGAGCATAAAAAGATGGGTGACGGGGTCTGAATAGGTTTGTCAAGATTGACTCTTCCGTCTGCCCTCATTCGCTCTTCAATATCCATATCTTCACGCTCGTCTGTTTCTTGCGACAGAATCGTGTCGATGATTTCAACAGAAAAGTTTCCATTCGACAGTACAACAAGCTGGTCAACAATCGAACGCAAGAAGAACATCACGGTATCAGAGTGACAGATTCGGATCGCTGCTGATTCGTCTGGAAAATTCGTCAGATACATGAAGGGGTTCTGGTCTGCCACGTGCGTCAGTGCTGCATATCACCACACCCACAATCGACATGTTCAGAGTTCTAGTTCGAATGGCCTGTTTCCGAAGCGGAAAGTCAGCTCCATCCACCTCCATCATTCAAAGAATCAGTTGTACTTAGATAATCTGGTTTGGTTTGCGTGAGTCAGGGAACATAGTCGATGACGATGAGTGGTTGTCATCTTTCTCGGCGATCTTCAGATTCAGCATGTTAATCTGAACTAGATGCGTACTTAAAGCAAAATCTGGATTGGGAGTTGGTTGCAGTCTCTTTCATTTCCTGATCAGTACTGGTTCGTGAACAAGCCGATCCACCCGAATGGCCTGAAGCAGTTCATCTTGTCTCGATTGAGTGACCATGTGCTGGACAGTGGAGTGTGGCTCAGCAATTGTGGATTGGTGTCTGGGTGCGGAGAGGGATTCTGGCAGTTGAGCCAGAGTCGATTGCTTCTTCCGAGCTGTTCCTTCGTCAACTTGCCTTGACTTTCTGTCTCCGCTGTTGAGATCAAGCAGTGCAAATTATGTCAGAGCTGTTGCAAGGGTTTGCTTCCAATTTTTACGGACAGAGCACCTCCAATGCATCCTAATGGCATTCGTTGAAGGATGGTCTGGTGATCATGATTTGAGCATGTTTCAGCACCGTGACATGGAGACAATTTTTTCCAATTGTGTGAGAGGTGTTTCAGAGAATTTGTCGGACAGATTCGAATCCACAACGAACGATCGCGATGTGAAAGTCGTTCTCAATCCATTTCCAACGTAGCTTTCAAATAGAAGAGGCATGCAATGATTGTCTTCAGTACACCATCTGTCACATCATTGTTGCTGATAGGTACTATCCGAAGAAGAACACGAGTGAACTGTTCTTGAGTTTTGGAAACATGGCAGCAATTGGATGTGTGGTCAATTAGTGTTAAGAGTGATAACAATAGTATATCTTCGAATAACGAGTCAAAAGAATCAAATCAATCTCATTAATGGTGAGTTTCGATTCTGTTCCATGGTGATCATTCCCATATACTGCCCGACACGACAACTTGATCCGGCTGTAAAACGGTTGTATTTTTCTGAATAGAGAGACAATGTGTTTCAATTTTCTATCAATGATAATTGAGAGAGTTAGACACAGTTTGATTAAAATGAGAAGACAAAAATTCTGTGTGACGTGAAAACTGTAAAATAAAAAATGATGGACATGCTCCTCACGACATGACACGTGATTCGCTTCATCCTGCTCGATTCCTCTTACTTTAAATTGTTTTAACTTTATGAGAGTAATACTCGAGGAGTCGATCACTGAATGAGAGAACGGTGTTTTCATTACTTTCTTGTGGGATCGAGTTCTCACCTCGCACGATTTTTAGACAAAGTTAGTCCCTTGTGACGTAATTCGCATAATTTTCAAAAAGAATTGATACAAGCGTTCACGAAATGTGTTTGATGAGGTTAAAGTCGGTAAAGAGTGTTTGAAGGTCTTTCTGACCGATATTGACATGTTTGATTCATGGAAGTTTTATCTTTTTTCTTGTTTCAACTAACACAATCACTGAGAAGGACCCGTGAGTGGTGGTGAGGGTCCATCTTTCCTCAGTGCGAAATGTGATGAAGGATCACGGCATTGTTTTCCGTCAATGATCTCTTCCGTCACGACAAGTTTTCAGTTTCAACTAATCCCAGTACATCACCAAATCCCAAGTTTGCTGGGATGCTCACACAACCCAGATTCTCAGCGTGGTGTGACTTTTATCTGTATGAATTCTTGAATTTCTCTAGTCATCTCTCACACAGATTCTTCACATCGCCAAACTGACAAAGCTCATGAAAGAAACATTTTTAAAGAGTCTCATTTCCAAAGACGCAGCGATTATGAAAATGATGGAGAAGAATGCGAGGAACTCTGTGCGATTTGTGAAGACCAATTCGATACACTTTGACGAATCGTTGGAAGAAACAGTGTGATTTTTGATTTTGATGTCTCTCTTTCGATGAACAGCTGAACTGTATGAGACGTTTTGAATCCAATTCGAACAGTATGCAAAGTCTTGATGGTTTCGTGCTGTGGCTGGCCTTTTCATTTCACGACTAACTGTTAATCGTCGGTGTTCGGCGCATCGGTGTCCTTGGATGCTGCATAGACAGAGACATGGAGCGAACGAGTTGACATGTGTCTTCCTTTTCCTTTTCTTCATTCAATCTGCTACTATCTTTCACTAGACATTCACCATCTGGGATCCATTCAGGAGTGATATCGGATGTGAATCACGTGTCATGTCGTTCGGAGTATGTCCCCATACAGTAGCATTTCATGTCATTCTCTCTTATTTTCACTGTTGATCTTCCAAAAATCACAGAGACGTATAACTCAAGACAGTTGATGGGAGAGAAAAAGGAACTCTCAACTCTCACTTGTTCCTTCAAAAAGCAAAAATTACAGCCGGATCAGGTCGTCGTGTCGGGCAGTATAAACTGGTACGATGGTCCTGGATCTCTGAACTGTTAACTCTTAACGATCAATTCTAGTTCAATTCATCCTTCGCTTTCCATTTTCACTCATTTCTCCACCTTTATTCGCTTATTTGACTTTGGAATGTTGATCCGAACAGTCATCCCACACTTTCTTCAAAACTCGCTTGGGTCGGTAAGTCTCAAATAGCTTAACCACTTCAGGAAAATCATCACACTGATGGTAGTATTGTCTACCTTGAAGATCGTGGATTATTGATTTTCGTGGATTATTGACGCTACCAGACTTGTGAAATCACCAATTGAGCGACCATATGTTTCTTTCTCAACAGTTTCCGAAGAAACGCGAGATAATCGTAATTTAACCTCCATTGGCACAATTTCACTTCTTCATTTTCTGTGATAGTGTCAAAAAAGTTGTCGAAGAAAAGAATGGTGCAAACTGGGTGAGATGACAATCAGGACGACTAGTCACTGTCAGAAAAAGCCTCCTCCAGAGCTTGTTTCGAGGAATTCCGTGTTTGAGTGATGTAGTGATGTTTTATCCAGTTTTCAGCCAAATGTAAGAAATCATCTGTAGAATGATGGTCTTCGCTGTTATATTTGACACGAAGCTCTTGAGAAAGGTGATCGGTGAGAAGACGAGAACGCTGTACTGTCTTCATCCACCGAATGAGGCTGAAGCTTGCCTCAACGGGGACTGTTGTAACCACGATTGTTCGAGCAATTCGTGCCAAAATCTGTAATCCAGTGAAAGATTCATATTTAGAAGAGCCCAAATACGTCAGTACGTCGGTGAAAGACTGATGCTCCAACTTGGGAGAGGTCAGATCGCCCCGGAAGAGTTCCCACTCCGTGAGGAGTGATTCGAAAGAAATCCCTTGAAAATGAGAGGAAAAATAGGAATGAAGAGTCGCTAAGGCTTCCACACCAAAATCCAATGGTTGCTGTGGAGGAGAGAACATAGGATCTAAAATTGCAAAGTGTTTAAGAATTGTTGGTATCTCCATTCTGCTACTCAGTTCCGTTTCCAAAAGAGCACGAAAAATCTCGAATTCACCACGAAGAGTAGTCGATTCATCTTGCGCTAGATGCTCGAAGAAGCGTCCTGAACTGAAGATTTGGATTGCATCGATTGCGACTTGGTGAGCCTGTATCATCTGTGGGAATGTGATCGAATGATGTTGGAGCTTCGTGGTCAGCGATGAGAATATTTGGAGAATCGATGTTAGAGCCGAGAGTTTTGGTTGAAAGAAACGATCACAGATTCGATTCACCAGTTGCTCATCGCAATGGAATTCTTCCTTTGTAATAACCCCTTTGATAGCATTGTAATTTCTTGCGACATCGTGACAACAACGATATTTGCTAATCCAACGTGTTTCGTTCGGAACCGAGATTTTGTTCGTTGAAAGTGAGTGTAACCTCTGTTGATCGCGCAATGCTTCCTTCCGTGGTCCTGAATTGTTAATCCAGATACAAACTAGTTTCACACTTTTCCATATTTTCCTATATTCATGAGTCGTTGCGGAAAGACCATGTTTGATCGCAAGTTGTACTTGGTGGGGTGAACAATGGAATGAGATGAGATTCTGGTTTTGGTTCTTGAGATGAGCCACGAGGCCTGTGCGAATCCCAGTGAGACTCCGGTCTCCATCTGTACAAATACTTACACTTTTCTGAATGTCTAATCCAAAATCAGTCACAAGTTTCTGAAGTTCAGTGAATTGCACGAGTCCAGTTGCTGCACAATTGAGATCGGATAGTCCACAGTGGATTGTGCGAATCTCATTGTTGAATATGTACCGAAGAAGAACAGAAAACAATTTCGTCCCGCTCGAATCAACACCTGCGTCCACCATAATAGCAAACATTTCCGCCTTATTGATCGCGTCCACATGCTTCTGTGTGAAATACTCGTCAAGATCCCTGATGAGTGAACGATAATGGTATCGTGAAGAGATGACAGATGAGTTTTGGGCAGGACGGCTTCGACTGTCGATATGACGGACAAGTTGTTCGAACATGGAATTCGAAAGATTATTCTTGGCCACGAACCAAGCATCCATAAATCTTTGTGCCACAAGTTGAACCATACCCAGTGATTCTTTTTCGATTGGCGGTGATGGGAATTCACACGGTGTTGATTGTTCACAGGCATGTAAATGCCTTTGAGACTTTAGGTGTGATCTGAGATTGGATGGATAACGAGGATCACCAGGTATCTTCACGTATTTCCGGTTCCCAACAAAGTCTGTGCAGTAAAATTGCGAACAGATTCTGCATAGGGCACCCTCATCAGAGAACGTGAAGTTTGAAAGGACATCAGAATTGTCCTCCTCGCCTGTTTTCACCATCCAAACATCGTAGAGATGTGCAGAATGAGGTGGAGAAGGTGTAGATTCTTCTCTTTTCTTCTTCTGGATTGGTGTGATTGATTCGTTTGACTCAGGAGGTGTCTCTGGTTCGCATGTGCGTCTCGGTGAGAGAAATTGACGGATAGAGGCGAACATTGAAAGTTGTCAAGATCTACCCACACTTCATTTCTCATGTTTGATAACTCGACAACGGTCTCAGAATTTCTCTTGAAATAAATTTTCGCATAAAATCTCATGACAAACAGTGAATTGGAGGATTTGCAACAATTTTTGATAGAATTGACCAATTGGACAAATTGGAAATCCAATTGGCCAATTCGATCAACCCCCAGAATTGGTCTTTTTACAAGTCTGGACGCTACTATTAACCACTTCAGGAAAATCATCACACTGATGGTAGTATTGTCTACCTTGAAGATCGTGGATTATTGATTTTCGTGGATTATTGACGCTACTATCACTGCCCCAAATGACCCCGAGCTGCACACACCAGCATTGAAGCTCCTCCTCATGACTTTGGATGCATGCGACATTGAACTCCTCACAGACTTTGCACAATCGAACTTCTTTTTCTCGATTAGTATAGTTGACGATTTGGGAACCAGATTGAAATAGTCGTTGAAATCAGAAACGAAAAGTCAATTCCGATTGACCATTTCTAAATCTTGTATTAAAAGGAATTTGGGACATTTCAATGATGCCAATATTTGACCTAAATTCCAAAAATATGTCCAATATTTCGACCTCATTTTAAGCGTCAATTTTGAAGCAACTTTTTGTCATAATCCAAAAATGTTGTCACTTTTTTCGATGTTTTTTCACTTTTGAACTCGAACACAGTGAATCCAACTTGAGAACCACTTCGAAAAAAATCGAAAAAAATTCTAAAATGTCGGGGACGATGTGAGTCGTCGATCAAAACAATCCTGATGAAAATCGGTTGAGAATTCGTGGAGCTACGTACCGAACAGTGGTCGAAAAAGTGACCAAAAAGTCGATTTTCAGAACTTGCTTAAAACTGCTGCTATATGGCTCAAACACACCTCAAACACCTTCTAAAATTACAAAATCGATTTCAGAAGGTGAAATTCGCGATAAAAAACACTTTTGGAATTTTTGGTTAGATCAAGGCCGGATCGGGATTTTTCTTGATCAACCCACATTCCATTTTTCGAGTTTCTCCGAATTTTAAAAAAAATGTATGCGCTTTCAGCACTTCACTTTTTAGGATCACTTTTGCCTCCTATTTGCGTTTTTACACTTCATTTCGCTCGGAGTCGCCTTTTGGTGACACTTTTCAACCTCACTTTTTTACGTCATCTTTCACCACTTTTTTCGTCAGTTTTCGTTTTTTACGTTAGATTTTTCAAAATCTTCACATTTGCGTCCTTCCGACGCTTTTCCTAGGTTCCCGATCACCTCACCTTCATAGTCCTCTTTTTGAACGCACCTTTTTGCACCACATTTTCACCAACTTTTCACTCATATCGATTTTTGCCCCGATTTTCTCACATCACATCTTCTTTCTCACCTTTCGAGGAGGGAGTACTGAATTTTCACGACACTTTTGACGACTAGTTTTTCATAATGTTGGTTTTATGTGTTTTCCATCATACCGTTTGTCTAAGCTTAAACAACTTCAACACCTTTCATCTCTCATTTCACTTTCCACGTTTCACATTTCAGGTATTCAACTCTCCTCTTCATTCCCTCATTTTACAACCCATTTTTCAGTCATTCACACTTCACGAGCACATCACAATACTTCATTTTTCGTCGACTTTTTCTCTTAATTAGACCAAATGAAGGTGAATGAAGCTAAAATGAAGTGGGCAAGTATGATAGTGAATGGTGAAATGGAAATAGTGAAAATGGTGGGAAAGTATTGAGTTTGATGAACATCTTCATCTAAATTTCACAAAACTAGAGTACTAAAATGTAAATGAAGTGAGAATGAAACGATAAGGTGAAGTGACGTACCAGATCTGCACGATCTTGATCCTTTGCGTTCCGTTGGTACACCACTTCACCTTATGAACGGGTTCGTCAAAATTTCACAAACAAAGAGAAAAAAAGAGTGAGTGAAGTGAAAAGTAAACGATAAAACAAAATCTCGTACCAGATCTGAACGATCTTTGTTGTTCGCATTTCATTGGTACACCACTTCACTTTATGAACGCGTTCATCAAAAATGTTTCTAATTAGAGTAAAATTGTGAAGTGAAACAATGTTAGCAACGATAAGGTGAAGTGACGTACCAGATCTCTCCAATCATTGTTTTTCTCACTTCGTTGGTACATCACTTCACCTTATGAACGCGTTCAACGAAATTTCAGAAAACAAGAGGAATTAAGAGTGAGTGAAGTGAAAACTAAAAGATAAAACACATTCATGTACCAGATCTCACCGATCATTTCAGATTGAATCTCGTTGGTACACCACTTAGTTTTATGAAAAATTAGAGCAAAAATGTCAATAAAGAGATCAAAATTGTGAAGTGAAACAATGTTTGAAGTGATAAAACACATTCATGTACCAGATCTCACAGTTCATTTTTATCTTGACGATCAAACATTTTTAGTTCTGTGTTCTACCTTGTTTTGATCAAAAAAGAGAATTGAAATCAAATAGTTGCGAAATGAAACGATAAGGTGAAGTGGTGTACCTGATCTGGATGATCACTTCAGATCGCGTTTTGTTGGTACACCGTTGTGTTTTAGAAAAAATGAAGTGAAAATTATATATGTGTTGCATATCCGAAGACAGATCACGGATACTCACGTTCTCGATGCGAAATGCAGTTTGTACGAATCCCCTTCGGAGAAATGGTAACTCTGGATTATGGGTTCCCAAATTTCTCCGGTCAGTGACCGTCAGTACTTTTCGATGAAAACTGACCGGTCAGTGCCGGTCAGCCATGCCTATATTAAATGAATCCAACTGCGATGTACAACGAAAGACGTCGAGTATGTTCAGAACAAGCATTAATTGAATCAATGAAAGAAGAGAACTGTTCGCTAGTCTCTGAGTATGTCAGAAATAATGTGCCGGTGACGTATGTTCATGAGGGAATCAAAAATTTTAATTTAAATGAAAGAGCAAACGAAAATGAATCGACAAAAATACAATTCACAAATGATTGAGAAAATGATAGATCATAATCTCTCGACGACCAACGAGAATGCAGCAGTCATTCACTCACTACAGACGGAATTAGAAACGAATCAGGAAGCAGTCGACACACTTAAGAAGACAACTGAAGCAATACAGACAGCGATATCCTCAATCCAAAAAGTGGTAAGCACAAATGGATCAATAACTTGTTCAGCTGGTATTACAACACCAACAATTGGAGGATTGATCAATGTGAATGGAGCGAAGTGGAACATATCGGAGGGATCACTTCCGAAGTATCCTGGAACATATCCAGCTTCAACATTTAAGTCTGGCATTTCAATTTCACAATCGCTTTCAGAAACTTCAGGAATTCAGTTCAATGGTGATGGTATCATTATGTGGTCACCGTGTGACTCACCAGCTTTGTAATACTACGATGAAGATACTGGTTCAGGAGTGTTTTCAATATCCACAACAGGAAGTTTTTCTCAACTGTCAGACAGAAGAGTGAAAAGGATTATTGTTCCATACCCTAATGTTCTTGAACAATTGAATAAAGTCGAAATTGTGCAGTATCAGTTCAACACGTTCGACTCGAAGATTACCAAAGTCACAAAGCAAATTGAAAATGAGACAGATGAAGAACACTTGAAGAACTGCAAAGAGAAATGTGAATGTCTGAAGAAGGAAAGTGAGAAGAAACACATTGGTGTGATTGCACAACAGATCCAAGAAATATTTCCGGAAGTCGTGAATGATTCCAATCCAGATTGTCTCCAAGTTGATTATGCAGAACTTTCTTGCTTCTGTGTGAAAGCCATTCAGGAATTGTGCTCTATTGTTGGACAACAACAGACACTCATCAATGAACTGATCCAAAAATATAATACACTGATTAGTATTCCAACATGAGATCAACCAGAAATTCATAATACTCCTTGATTATTTTTCCATTGATTGTCTCCGTTGTTTCCATCTCAATTGAATCACCAGAACTGTCTTTGAACCAGATCTTCACTATGGATTGTCGAGTGCTTAATTCCCACTTCTTTCGCTTCGCAATCTGTTCGTTACAGAAAGCAACAAATGAGTCATTGAATGCATCAGTCTGGATCCAATCACCATGGATTGTAATGTGCTGAGGAATGTCTTTTGAGATGACAGTTGAGTTCCCAGTAATTTCTTCCTTCACATGAATGAGTTTGCAGTCGAGGAAGTGAACATATTTTTGATTTCTGGAATTGGTAAAATCAGGAGGGAGTTGAGTAGTGTGAGAATTCTGAATTGAGAAATAGCGTTTGACCATTCTTGTTTTCTACAAAAATAAAATATCATATTTGTTCTGTTCAATAACCTCTCTTCACTTCTTCATATGCTTCCTGGAGTCGACGATCAATGACATATCGCACTCTGGGTTGTCCATTCTCAATCCAGAACAGCCAGTATGTAGCCTGATGCAATGCCAATATTGGTGGAGGAGGACCTTCTGGAGTTGAGGTGAAATATGGATCGAGTTCTCCCTGATTGATTGGTGATCCTCTGTAGACGATATTCACTGATTCTGCTGTTGAGATACCTTCTTCACCACCAGCGATTTCACTTCGATCTGTTGGAACCATGAATGTGAATGAAGTAGCATCCGTAACTGGTTTTGTTCTCTTGATATCCTTTCCTCTATAGTCAAACACTCGAGTTGAACAAATTGAATTCTCAAACTCTTCAGTGGCTGAACAACCAATGAAATCACCATTCACCATCATCATTTGATAGAACTCTGGTGAGATGGTTGACATCGGAAAATTGGGAAAGTTGCTTCCTAACATTTCGAACAGACCAACGTAGTGAGGATTTCTGAAGACTGTACATTCATTTGGTCTTTCTGGGAATAAACACATGAGATTCATGAGATTGTTGAGTTTGATGCTGATGTTTGATCGAACTCCCATCGCTGTTGCTTTTGATTGAAATGATTATGTGTCAATTCTTTCTGCTTTCAGAACATAAAGAGTCTTCGAATATGTGTTGAAGAGTGATTGTTTTGTTGCATCAGTGATTTGATATCCGTAACAAATTGTTGAGACTTTATCAACTGATGAAGAAAGAACAGTGCAAGTGTATTCAACGGCGACAACCTCTGCGACTCTACTGGCATTTGGAGTATAACTCCATTTCTTGGTAGCTTTCAGTACAGGATTTCCTATCTGTGTAAATTCTTGTGTTACGGGAGAAAAGTCTCCCTCAGACATCAAGAACATGTTGGATTGATCCGAAAGAGTAGTTAAGTCTTTATCTGGATACAATTCACGACCACCTTCGGAAGATTTTCGAATGACAGTTGAAGTTCGAATGGGACAATACACAAGTGAATCAGTTGTCAAGTGAAATCTCAAACGTAAATTACCAAAGATTGAATTCGGATACTGATCAAATGTACTCAATGGAAGTAGATTCACAAATGGAATCACTAAAGGAATTGTCGCAGTGAATTCTTTTTTGCTTCTGTTGACTGGGACATAATAGAATCCACACACACTCTGATCCATTCTCTGAACATTTTCCCACAAACTGTAACAGTGCTTCATGTTGTTTTTCTCTTCATACGACTTGAATGTGTGATACAGAAATGATTCGTGAACATGATTATTCTGAAGTGTATTGTCAAGAATGTTTCCATGACTATCAACGAGTCTCATATCTTGAATTGCATCTGAGGATGATTTGTATCCGACGAATATTCCGGATAGTCCGACGTAATCTCCCGTTTCACCAATCTGAAATGAATACGGAAAGGTCATCGTGAGATCGATACGCAAATGACTCTTCGCAAACTCAGTTACATCATGACCATCATAACACAGTGGAACTTCAATCTCATCTCCAATTCTGCATGGCATGGGAGGATTTGTTGGATGAACTTCTTGGATGGAGTAGATGTGAGGTTCTGAATCCCACTGTTTTGGCAAGTATGATTGCACTTCAATTTGCTCAATTAATGTCGATGTTGGTTTGGATTGATTTGATCTGAAACTTCTCATTTATAGAAAAATAAAAAATACAATATCATTATTTTCTTTTGTCATTTTCAATTTGGAATAATTCCTAAATCTTTGTGCAACGCTTTCAATGTGTGATTCGGATAGTACTCAACTTTTGGTTCACCATTCCTGTATCGTAATACCCACCACGTTGTTGCAGTTGTTGCTAAAATAGGCGCTGGAGGATGTGTAAATGTTGTCATCATACCATCTCTTTCAGGAATTTTTTGACTTGGATCAAGAACATTATAGTACGTGTCAATCACTCCTTGATAAATTGGCTGAGATCTCAAAGTGACTGGAACATTCTGACCTCTGGAACTGATCGAATCATTACAGTTTGTTGGGCAACCACTTCTCTGGGTTGAGAAGCACAAAAGAAAATCAGAATTGTCATGAATTGGTCGTACTCTTGTCATTGTCTCATTGGGATAATTCTGATCACCAGTGAGTTTCTCTTCAACGAGAGAATCTGTAAGTGATCGCTCCAAATCATCTGGAACAGTAAGGTATGAATCAAGGTTGAGAGTCGACAATGCAAACTGATAGAAACGAGCTCCAATAGTTGTTGTCGGTTGTTCTGGATAGTATTTGTTGAGTAGATTCACTTGGATATTCTTCTGCATTGGATTGTGGAAACATGTGACTTCATTCTCGTAGTGACGGAATAGAAGCATGATATCCTTGGCATTAACGAGAACCATTTGCTGAGTACAATCAATTCCTGTTGCTGTTGGTGTTTTCTGAAATGGATAGAATGAGATCTTTTCAGCTGGTATTGTTCCGGGACGATTCTGATACATCTTCTTCAGATTCTCTTTCGCAATTTCCTTCATTTTGTATCCAGAACTCATGCAATACACATCATCAATGCGATAATCCATAATGTTGAGAGAAATGTATTGTTCATCAGGGGAAGGTTCCGAGGTAATACCAGTCGGATGTGTATATACACAATCTTGTTTTACTGCCATGATCTTAAATGATTGACCGATTTGAACGAAGTTCTTTGTACATGGGGGGACGAGATATGGAAGGAAGGTTGGACGATCACGATTACAATAGACAATTGCTGCCTTAATAGTTGGGGCTGCTGCTGTTCCAGTTACGAGTGATGATAGTGTATTTTTCAATGTCAGTTCAGGATTCACAGGACAACAAACGAATGCATCTTCATTGATGTGCACACTCAATTTCAGATCTCCAAAGAGACATCGAGGATAGTCAGTCATGCCTGAGAATATGAGAAGATCTTCAAGATTTATAGACACACGAATTGGCACATCGATTGTGTCTTGAAACACTCCTGTTCCAGATGTTGTTGTGAAGTCTGATAATGGAATATAAACACCAGCGACTGATTCATCATGATTCCAGGCATTTTGCCAAGGTGTGTGACAATGTTTTCGATTCTCCAATTGACTCTTTGGTTTTATCATGTTGTATATGTGAGACTCCATTGAGACATCATTGTTTGTTGTGCTGATGATTCTCTGATTGTTGTGAAGTACAGTAAGGTCACGAAAGATTGGTGCCGAATGTTTGAGTCCAACGAATATGAATATCCTCTCATTCATGTACGAGCCAATTTTACCTGCAGTTTGTTTCCAGTTGTTGACTTTCAGAGTTGCTGTCATCGTGAACGTAATGAAGGAATCATCGATTTGACAAATGTCCTGATAACCAGTCAGTGGGATGATTATTTCTTGTCCTTTGTAGAATCGTGAATTCTCTGATGGTTTCAATTCCTGAATAGAAGTACTGTGAGCTCCATCGTTCAGAAGGTAATTTATGTGATGCTCAGACATGAGTTGTTGTTGTATTTGACCAATGTCATCTCTTGTGTACTTGATTGATCCAGTTGTATTTCCAGTCAATGATGATGCTCCAGTTCTTTTGTTTGTCAGATGTGTTATATGCGAGTTCATTTTATCAAAAATAAAAAAACAACAATGCTTATTTCTCTTTCCCTTTTTTCCGGAAAGGGTTCGAAGCCTCTAGCGAGACTTTTTCAGTTTCTTCTTCATCGCTTTCGGCTTCAGCTTTTCTTCTAGTCTCAGTATTTCTCCTCTGAGCTTGTTCGCAACTGCAGTGTTTCCTTCATTCATTGCTTGCTCATATTGTGCCATCTTTTCTGCATGGATTTGCTGATCCGATTTCACATCTGGAATCATCTCAACACCTGTCTGTGCTACCTTTGAAATCAGAGGCCCTACAAATGGAATGAGATTCAGAAATGGAGCTCCAACTCTGAGTATGTTTTTGCCAACTGCTGCTAATTTGGATAACCAACCTGGTGCCATTTTAGGAAAATAAAAATATTCGAATACTAGTGAATGTTTATCCTTTGAATTGAATTTTGGAATTTGACGAGAGTGGCATATCATCATTTGAGAATCGTCCATTTCGTGGAGGTTCGTACTCAATCATCTGTGGTTTTTGTTGACGATTGATCACCTTATTTTGTTGATAAACGTCCATCATTCCTCCTAATCCATTGAGTATTCCACCCGCGGTTTGTCCGAATTTACTGTTCGTTTGAGAGAGCAATCCACCACCGACTTGAAGGAATGTTGGAGCTAGAGGTTTGATGAATTGAAAGAATTGCTTGCCGATATTTTTGAGTTTGTTGAAACTTCCTGGTGCCATTTATGTAAAAATAAAAAATACAATTCATTTATAATTTTAGCGGGGAATCGCTTTCGTCAGAGAAATGCCATAATTGAGAATTGTGTTGTATGCTTCATTGTAGGCAATACTCATATCTTTTCCACCAACGAGGATCTTGAATATTGTTCGAAAGATTGGGAGTTTATTCAGACAGAGGCACTTGTCAGATAAATCATCCAATTCGATCACCACATCATTGATTCCAGTGAGAGTCGCAATCAGTGCACATAAATCACTTTGGTTTGTGATCAATTTCTTCGATGGTTCAATGAGGTTATTCAGTAGTTTCTTTTCACAGGCGAATGCATTCTTGTAGACGAGTAGTAACTGATCTTTGAATGCTGAAATGTTCGACGTGTATTCTCGAAGTGGGATTGAACGGCTTTGGATTGGTGCTGATGGATATGTCTCCAGTGGTGGATCGTAAGCTCCACGTTCATTAGTGACCACAGGCTCAGAGCATACTCTTTCTCTCCCCAAAGGAGGGTTCGAAGCCTCTAGCGAGACCATCTCCATCTTCGATCCTCTATTATCTACGCCAGCTTTGCTCCTATCCTCGATGATGACATTGTTGGTGATTGATGTTGGTACTGAAGAAGAACTTGTGTGTTTCGTAAATTGACAACTTAGAATTGGTTGCATCACTTTCTATAAAAATAAAAAATATATATTAATGTTTTTAAATTCACATTTCTGCTCGATCTATAGCTCCCATTCCAGAACTGTCCAACTGTGCAAATCGATAATACCCAGGCATTTCAGATTGGTATCCACTGATATCATCATCTGTGACTGTTTTGAATGCTTTGGCTTTCAGTTTATTAACTTCTGTTGATATGTGAGTTGAATAGCGAGTACAGTATTCCGATATATACGTTGTATCTTGAGTGATCATTTGGAGAAACACTGGATAAACCTGATCTTTGAAGGCTTTCTTTTGTTTCATACTGGGATTGTAGTCCTGAACATGATCATGAAGCCATTGATCCCACATCAGTGATGCAATCTGTGATTGAATTGAATTGAACACCATATTGTCTAACACATTCTTGCTGGGATCAGCTGGATTGCTTCGATTTGCACGAGTTATTCCCAATGTGTCTGTCATGTGTTCACCAACAGCTCTCTTCATTATTGCATATGGTTGTTGAGATCGTTTGGTCTTCATCTCTTCATAGCTGATGTCTCGATAATTGGTTGGCAAATCGTATGTTCCATTTTTGAGGAAATTCCGATGTACAGCTTTGATTCTCCTTCCATTCTCTTGATTAAACGATGTATAGGATGTCTGTCTTCGCCTATCTGGAGTTGGATTCATCGCATAGTATGTCTCTTTGACTGGTCTACTGTTGTATGGAGTTAGCATGGCACCATTGACTGCAATCAGATCTCCAGTATCACTATCGTAGACCATCACATCAGGAACTTGTCCATATTGTTCTACTTTCGCAGTCCAATTTCGTCCAGTTCTCGTAATATACTCACGAGCTGATGGAAGACTACACAGAGCATCATTGCGTCTGGTTTGAATATCATCGTCGGCATAGATACGTTTCAATGCTGCTTGAGTCTCTGCTGCGTATCTCATTCTTGGTTTCTTCGCTTGTGCTTTTCTTTGTGGTTGAATGTACACTATCTTTTGTGACATTGTTTGTTTTCATACAAAATAAAAAAACCAAAAGTATATTTTAATTAGAGTTAAATCACAAATGAAGAAATCTCCAGTAATAACAATGTCAACATTGTTCCGGAGGGCAGAACCCTCTTCGCTTACAGCATATGTGAATGCAAAACTGAGTGAAGCATCAAATAGGAATGTTTCTCATGAAGTGCAATCACAAATACATCCAGACTTAAATTTCAATCGCAACAGTGTCAATGTCCTTGTTGGAAACAGAGGAAGTGGCAAAACATTTAATGCTCTTCGAGAGGTTGCCAAGCTCCAGAATGTTCAAGTCAGAAATGAACTGTTTCACTTGTTCGTCTTCGTCACTGATAAGAACATTGATCCAACATTCGACAAATTCAAACCAATACTGAACGTTCCTTTTGTCAAAGTCAAATATGATGATGCACTTCCATTTCTGTTGGAACTATCTGAATCGAAAGCTGCCTATGAAGAGATCATAGACAACCAGTGGCAGGACAGAATTACTGATGAATGCAGAGAGAATCTCCTTGACTCACTTTACATTGATGACTTCTCAGTTAAGAATCTCCAAACGATTATCCTCCTTGATGACTGTCGTCGAATCCTTGGTGAACGAAGAACATCCAAAAATAGAATGACAATGATGGACTTGTTATTGGAGAATCGACAACCAAAATTCACATTCTTTCTGACAATGCACGAGCTCTTCAGTTTATCAGCAGACATGAAGTCAAACATTGATTCAATGTGGATTTTTGGAGGCTTCAACAAAGAACGAATCAGTCGAGTATATCCTCAGTTGAACTCACCAATTGATATTCAACATTTCTGGAACATCTATCAACGAAAACAAAAGTGTGAAGCAATCATTCTTCGATACAACACAGATGGAGTTGCACTGAATGAGATCAACAAAGAAGGGTTAATCAGAAGGGTCCGTTAGTTCTTGGATGAGGTTTCCAATTGAGTCAGTCAGCGCTCGAATTGATTCTTCAATGTCAGATAATCTTTGGTCAATCGAGAGTGAATTAGGAGAAGTGGAAGCATCGACATATCGTTTCCTCAGTGCAATCTCACCTCTTATTTTTGTGATTCTGTATCCATCAATTTGGATCATCCTATTCAGTTTCTGTGTTGTGTACTCATTCAGTTCTTTTCTATTCTTCTCCAAGTATCTCTGAAAGTCGTGGATGTTTGTGAACTCTTTCTGCTCAGGATCAAACGGTTCTAATATTTTCAGTGATGTCATTTAAGTGAAATAAAAATATTTGAAACATTATTGAAAACGAACAAAGTTCTCAGATCGAAGACCGCACTACGCTAGATTGAAGCGAACGAAGTTCTGAGGTCAGAATAGACCGAATTCAGCCATGAATTCTGGAGTGAAGTCGTCAATAGAGTCTGCATGGAACTTTGTGTGTTGAATTGGAACGTAGACAACTTTTGGCAGACATGTGAGTCCATTCAGTAGTTTTGCCACCACATTTCCGTGTTTGTACTCAATGAATTTCCCCACGAATTGAAACTGCCTACGCTTCTTCTGAAACTTGGCAACAGTCTTGTCCAGATCAAGGTGAATCAATAGAATATTTCCTGGTTTGTATTTCCATAACATCTGTGTTGTCTGCTGTCTTTGGATGTTCTTTAATTGCTCTTCACAACTGGAGATGTACGATTAATCTCTCTATTGTTTGTGCTTGCTGTGGAGTGTGAATTTATTCCAGTACGCTCGATGTGGAGTCATGTTGTAGTATTCCACCATCTGATTCATCAGTGAATGATTTGCCATCTGTGTCGCATTGTCTTGGAATCCATCTCTGATTGTTCTGATCACTCGATCGACAATTCTGTTGTGATTTTGTAAATGGTGACTTGTGAAATAAGTTTTGACATTCTGTTGCTTGAAAACTCTGATGCTTCTCCACTTGTCCATGCTGCTTCACCATCACCTCGAATGTTGTTAATGTAAGACCACGATAAATAATCAGGTCATTGATTGCAGTCTTGACTTTGCTCCATGATTTATCCAGTACAGGAATGACTGACCAGGTACTTTGTGTTGATGTTAATAGCGAAGAGGTAAATCTGAAGAACTGTTTGCGACGTTGGTGATTGGATAAAACGAGATCAATTTCCATGATCCAAACTTGGGAGTAGTACGGTCGATCACAATTCTGTGGAACCTTTCTGTCAGATGTCTTCTGTGGATCACCAGTTATTGCTTTCGACATGAACTGCATGCACGATCGAAAAGGATACACAATTTTTCCGTTGCTTTTGGAATCATTGGTGGATCAATTCTCATTCTGTCACTTCCTTTTTTCTCTCTGGATTTTCCTCGGATGTGCTACACTCCATCTGTGTTCATATTCCTCCTTGCAATCCTGAAATGATCTTCCTCCAGGCCGGGATTTGTTTTGTGTGAGTCAGGGGAATGAAGTCAATATCATCGTTCGCAATTTTTCTGTTATTTGAGGCTCGGCAGAATGTGTTCATTTTATTGGAATCTAGAATGTGTGAGGTAACAAAGTGTTCCATCTGCTTTTGATTTTTCATTATTGAGTTCTCAGCTTTGATCTGTTCATCTTCTGAATCGTTTCTCTGTTGATTGATCAAACAATCCTTTCATTT
>JARBJD010000720.1:0-20775 GCA_033064195.1 Blattamonas nauphoetae | reverse complement strand
GCTCACTTGAGATTGAAAGTTCATGAAGAATGATCGAGTCCGTGTTCGCAGCACTCAAGCGATTCATCGCATCAGAGATAGTCTTGCACCACACTTCAAATCCACATTTACCAATCGGATACCCTGCTGCATCAACCCCAACTGGTCCTTCTTGAGGCGACAGGTAGAACAGAAGCGGTGCTTCCAGTTGGATCGAAATGTCAATGTCTTCAGTCCAAATCCAGTCACTTGGCGATGATTCCAATGACACAACAGAATCAAAACGATCGTCATTCAACGAAATCCATCCTGAGAAGTCAATTCCAACAATCCACACAAGATGAGGCGTCGAGTCATCTTCAGCGTTCCGCGTCCTTCCTTTCTCCACAACATTCTTCAACACGAACTCGTCTTTTGTGAACGAAGACGCGTCGGACGGGAATGAGATGAACAATCCGTCTCCATATCCATTCTTCACACATGTCTCCGACAGTTCAATCCCATCAATCAAGAGACTCATCCCACTTTCCAATTTCGAGCTCAAGCAGCTTCCATTCCCTCCAGAACGACAAATCGTTGAGAACGACACTGTTCCCAACGTCACGCTTCCCCCGAGATGGTTCACAACAGGGCAGTCCGAGAGAGAGAATCCCGAGAACGAGCATGATAACACAGACAGAGACGCTCCACTCGTCACAGATAGGACAGAGACTGTTCGAGATGTGGCATCTTTCGCAACGAAGGAGAGAGACGAAACAGAAACACTTCCACTTGAAATCACAATCTGACTGTTCGGATCAATCGAAAGCGATTGTTCGCCAATCCCAGAGAGAGCAATGTTTTGGTTTGATGCAAAAGAGAGAATCTCGTCCATCGTTACTGACGATCCAATCGAGATTTTCAGAAGATGTGTTGTGGTTGTATTGATCCGCGAATATCCTTTCCCAATCGAGGGACAGCCCACTCCAAAGTGACCACAGTTCGGAATATCGGCACATTGTTCTCCTCCAATCAGAACTGTTCTCTCAATCGACTGCAGATACACAAGCAGAGACGAGGAAAGTCCATGTTCCACATCTTCTCCCCAAAACGCAATCTCATCAACGTTCGACAACGACCCTTCCCATTTCGATGCAACAACAACTTTTCCCAAAGATATTCCCAGCAACACAACATCCGATGTCTCGTGCGCTGTCGTGTCTGATGAAACAACTCTTTTCATTTCGATGTTCGTCTCAACTCCACAGCCACGGATGTCAAGCCAAATCCAATTTCCAGAACCTTCGGAAACACAATCCTTGAAGTCCACTGTGTTCAGCACAACAGACTTCCCCATTCCCACAACCCCTCCAACAACTGATCCATTTGAAGGAGATCGGAATCCAGCGAAACTGCACGACGAGACCGCAAGTGAGGCTTCGTCAGAGAGAACGATGAATGTGTGACCAAGACCAGACACTGGCGCGTTGAATGACAGAGACGAGAATGTCAGTTGATTTCGAGAGAGAATGAATTGGCCAGCATTCTTCACGGTGATGGGCGTGGATTGGGATGCTCCAGATAGCTTCAGATGATTCCATTCACATTCGCGGCGAGTCGCCAGCTCTCCAGGATCTCTCACAACAATCTCACTTGGTGTTTCCTTCACAAGATGCTGAAAAGTGGTCTCGAGTGTCTGACACGGTGTCGTCACATCCCCACAGCCAATCACATCCAATCCATCCGAACTCACTGCCGCTTCATTCGTTGAAAGATCCACAAGATACACAAGCAGCGTGCTCCAATTGAAAGGACGGTTCAATCTCGATTTGTCCTCTCCCCACAGCTTGTTCTGATCAGTCGGTTGAGAGAGACCTTGAACACTCCCAGCCCAGTTCGATGTGGCAACGAGCTCGTCCAAGCCATGTCCTTCCAAGAACACCCATTCACCAAACTTCCCACTTCCGCATTTGCAATCAGTATCAAATGTTCCCTTCACAACAAGAGAGGCTGTCGGCAATCCCGATTCACAGACAACACACACAACTCCTCCATTCTCAGACGAGCTGCAACACACAAAGTTCGTGTTCGTGATCCACAAACTACTTGAAGCAGAGACTGTTCCAGACACAATCGATCCAGATCCAATCACAGAGAAACCAGAGAATGAGCAAGTGTCGATGGAGAGGGACGATTCACTCGAGATGGAGATGAGCGAGTTCGCTCGAGGAGTTGATGTTTCAGCAACGAAAGCAAGTGTGGAGATGGAGAACAACCCCGACGTGTGAGAGAACCATCCACCATCACCCATCGTGAGAGTGTACACAGTGTCAGACGACGACGAGAGTGAAAGACCATTCGTTGGAACAGAAATCTTAGCGTTAACGGTCAGCCCACTTTTCACTTTGATTGTTGGAGACGACAATGGAAGTTGATCCACAGCGTGAACAAGTGACGAGCAAGGAAGTTGCACTTGACCACACTTCTCGTGATCCCAGAACTCCTCAGACACAAACACTGGTCCAGAAGTGTGAGCATACAAGAAATACCCAAGCGGTCCACTCTTCCCAACATCCGCCGAATCAATCCCAAACACATTCTCCAGTTTCGCTTTCGTCAGTGTTCCATCATTCCCTCCAATCACACTCTCCCATCCTGACATCTCGAGAGACTCAAGACCACTTCCTGACAGATAGATCTCGTGCGATCCTGTCGTCCCAGCAACCTTGATTGTCACCGATTTCATCACAAAATTCGCTGCTGTGAACGACGGTCGAGCGATGGAGATGCTTCGGCCTTTCTCGCTCGATCCACAGTTGCACGACGAGAATGAAACAGTGTCCAGCGAGATCGTTCCTTCCGAAGTCGAGGAGATCACTGATCCTGAGCCCGTCGTGCAAATCGACTTGAAGTCCACAGACTTGATCGACAGTGAAGATGTTCCTGACAACGAGAACACACTGTGAGTATCAGAGAAGGAAATCGCTCCAATCGTCGTCGATTCGAACAGCGTCGATCCCCCAGACAGTGAGAACAACGACGCTGATTTCGAAACATCCACGAACTTGCTGTTTCGAATTTCAACAGAACCCTGGCTGATTGAGAAGAGAGATGTCGAGATGGCTGTCGCAAACGAGATCGACAAAGATGACAAGATCAGTTTGCTTGTTGGGGCGGCGTTCGAGAATTCTCCTCCAACTCTAACCACCACTCCATTCGTTCCTGTCGATGGGTGCGTGATCGTCAGACAATACTCTCCAACCTCAATCTTCTCTGCCAGAGCCACCTCCCCACAAACCTCAATTGATCCACTCGAGAAGACATCGGCCGTTTTCGTGCCAAATGCAAGAAGACTCGACTGAGTCTTGCCGATTGTCGAGCAACGATACACCGAAAACCCACAGATCCCTCCATCTTCCCCACTCTCATCCACGAATCCTGTCGAACCAAACGGCATCAGATACAGAATCAGAGGAATCAGGTACGAAGGATTCGCATCCTCATTCCCAACATACTTCTTAAGTTCCACAGACGATGACGAAACAGACGAGGGAGGAGTGAGGAACGCCATGCTGAGAGGCGTGATCGACGAAGAGAGATCAGGTGCTGACACAAACAAGTCAGTTCCAGAAGACGCCGAACAATCAGTGAAACTCGTTCCGCTTTCGAACACAAATGAACCACCTGCAATCGTCACGTGAATCCCTCCTCCTTTCTGAGTGGACGAGCACGACGAGAAAGCGGTGGAAGAGACGACAAGCGACGAGGAAACAGAAAGCACAGCGGAGATGACTCCTCCATTCGACGAACTGTGGAATCCAGAGAACGAGCATGATGTCACAGACAGAGACGCTCCACTCCCCACAGACAGGAGAGAGGCTGTTCTGAGCGAGCTTGATTCAGCAATGAAGGAGAGAGAAGACAATGTCAAGACTCCACCACTCACAGAGAAACTGGTTCCATCAGATATCAGCAATTCTCGAGCCGACGATCCTGATCCTTTCAAGATCGATGTTTCTGAAACTGACACAACTTCCGAAACTGACAGAGCAGATTCAATCACAAACTCACACTTCGAATTCCTTTTCAGCAATCCTGTCGAGATCGTCAAACAAGGAAGCTCGTATTTCCCACAATTCGAATGGTCTTCTCCTTTCTCGTTGATGTGAGTCGTCAGCTCAGTCGGTGTGTGAGGATACCAAAAGTACAGCATCGATCCCGACACTCCTCCGAACAGATGGAATTTCCGCTTCTCTTCCTCTGTGAACAGACCAGACGTTGGGAGGGCTGGTCGCTCGTGAAGGATGAGTGATGATGAGTTCACAATCGTTCCATCGGCTGATCCCGCCAGAATGTGACTTCCATTTGAGGTTGATCATTCTTCAATGATCTGGTTCAGGACAGAGTTCCGAAGAGTGAGAGATACATCTCTGACATGAACGAAACCTGAACGGAAGATATTGGGTTAGATCTCTTGACATTATCTTTTGTACTTTTTCATTTGGGAAAACATTACACATATGAACGAGAACGTCGAAGTGCTACTTAGAAAACTGGGTGAGTACCGAAATTTCGCCGCCGAGGTCATCACAGTGATGCAGAATCCGGAGCTTCCCCGAGCTCGTGAATTTGTCGGCATTCAGATGCCAGCGTACCTCGTGGCTGCGGCTCCGGCATTGTTCCATGTCCTCAGATTGATTATGTTGGCCATTGACGTTGGATTAGGACTTAACTCAGACGAGTGGGTGGCCCCCCTCACGGGACTCCCACAGGAGGTTGTGCGACCGCATCAGGTGATGACGCCGGATATTTTTGCACACCATCAGACTCCACAAATTCAAACGCCACAGCTACAAATGGAGGTTGGTGTTACGCCTCCGATCTTTCGGCCGGAGGCGCAGAGGCCGATGGTTCGATTTGATCCGATCGTTCAACAGGGGCCGGTAGGAGCCCAACAAGTACATGAGGATGTTCAGACTTTCCATCACATGCTCATGGAGGCGTCCCGGGAGCTGCCGCTTTTCACCTGGGACCAGCCGGCCTTATCAACAGTTCGCGAGGTAGTCAAGTTCGCTGAGGAGTTGAAGTTGAATGAGGACGTTCTAAAGCAGTTTGTCACGGCGAAGAATAGGAAGGTGGACACTCTGCTGGTTCAATTGAAGAAGGAGGCGTTTGTCAATGTCCAGCTGGCTGTTGGAATGTTTGAATCCGTTCGACAGGGAATGCCGACGGCACAGGCATTGTGCCTCCAAGGGCTTAAGGCGGCCGAGTTGGTGAAGCGCGTTGAGCAAGTTCGGAAAGTTGTCCTTTGCGACGTCCTGCCCGGTTCGCAAGGTGATGATCGGCAGGACGACAACGCCCGGAGGCAGAGGGAGCTTCTGCAACAAGAAATGAATCAGGCGAGACAAGTGCGAGCGGCGGCGGCGGCTGTGAGACAGACCCAGCAGCCTGGGTTTTTTCGTCCCTCAGGCCAGAATTGGGGGCAGGGACACAATCAGAGCAGAGGGTGGAGCACCAGAGGGCTACAGAATCGGCCAGGCCCGTGGAGAGGGCGGCCCCCACAACAATTGGGGTATTTCCCAGCACTTCAGAACAATCAAACACACCAACCGAAACAGTAGGAGCTCAACAGCAATGCCATGTCACCCAAACACATTCACATCACCCCACACAACCATCACCACAACATTCAGTCGTCAATCTAACTTCATCTTCAAAGATTCAGTTCAATTACCTTCTCAGTCGTTTCTTTCAAAGGCAGGAGTTCGAGAGGAAAGACCATGGAATTGGTGGGTTCCTCTCGCGACGAGCAGAGAGCTGGGCCGAAGCAGGATGGCCCAGTTTGAAGGAGGGCATCGTGATTCCATTCAAGTCAGTTCCAAGCAGCAGAGGACAATCTCGAGTAATTCTCAAGAGCGAGAAGGAGAGGGTTGCATTCGGAGGCATCATCCAGAAGGAGCTGAAGGAAAGGATGATAAAAGAAGTGCAGGAAGACACAGTGATACTTCTCAACAACTCATTTCTGGTGCCGAAGTCCGACGGGACATTTCGCCGGATCCTCGACTGTCGGCCGGCGAACAAACTGCTGACGGCCGAGCACTTCAAGATGGAGGGGACAAGAGTGGTTTCCCAACTCATCAAGCCCAACGATTGGATGAGCAAGATCGATCTGACTCTTGCTTACCAACATGTGCCAATCCACCAGGCATCTCGACCGTTTCTATGCTTTCAATACGGCATGAGTTTTTATCAACACTCGACCCTGCCGTTTGGGCTGTCGTTAGCCCCGTTGATCTTTACGAAGTTGATGAGGGTCGTCGTCTCTCGACTGAGGCCGACCGTCCGGATGATAGCGTATCTGGACGATATCCTAGTGTTGGACGAGACGGAGGAGGGTTTGATGATCAAGATCGAGAGGGTACTGATGGAACTAGACAATTATGGATTCACTGTCAACAAGACGAAGTCGCAACTATGCCCCGCCCAGAAGATGGAGTTCCTGGGTTTCATCTGGGACAGTCGGACAATGAGGGTGACTGTCCCCGAGGTGAAGATGGGGGCGGCTCGGAAGAAAGTGGCCGCCAAACTCAGCCGGGCACAAAGCGGGAAAGCGTGCAAAGCATGGTCACTTGCTTCCCTGATCGGCACACTTCAGTCAATTTCCCTGGCGGAAGAACAAGCGCATATCAGGACGCGACACTTGACACACAAGAAGGAAGAGATGCTCCTTCAAGGCTCTTTCTCGGCAACTGGGTTGTTGGGGAAGGCGGAGATAGACGAGTTGGAATGGTGGAAGAGTCGTCTCACAAAGGTGCTATCTGGGAGTATCAGTCCGTTCGTACCGACGGTGACCGTCACGACGGACGCGTCAGAATGGGGAATCGGAGCAATTTTGGAGAGACAAGGATTGGACAACTCGACAACTGTGTTCGATGTGAACAGGAGGACGTGCTCGCTAAGTCTCCTCCCTCTACTCAAAGATATCCTCTGCGAAGTCGAGGCTTTCAAAGGAAAGTTGATGGCGGTACATCTCCCCGGAGTGGAGAACGAGCTGGCAGATCGCCTCTCCAGGATGGAGGACGGGTCGGACTACATGCTGAAGAGGGAAGTGTTCAGGAGGATATGCACTCAGATGAGGTGCCTCCCGACGTTGGACGCGTTCGCGTCGGAGGCAAACGCCCAACTACCGCGATTTGCAAGCTGGAGGAGGGAAAGGACAGCCGTTGCGACAAACGGGCTACTCATGGATTGGAGGGGAGAGGTAATCTACGCGTTTCCCCCAAACCCTCTGCTTCTTCAAGTCGTACGGAAGATCGCGAGAGAAGGCGTGGAAGCATTAGTGGTGGCGTTCGACTGGCCAGCGCTGTTGGGCGTGGCAGAGCTGGAAAGGTTGGCGGAGCGAAGGATGATAGTAGGGAGAAGCCGGGATGTGTTGGAAGAAGGAGTGGGATTGAGAGCGTGCGGGGCAAGATTACCGGATGGAGTGCTGCTATGTTGTTGGATTCGAGGGACATCTGGGAGGAGTTAGCGAAGATGAAGGGCTTCTCAGACGAAGCCGTGAAGCTGTGGAAGAATGGGCTCACTGAGCAAACGAGGAGCAACTATGCTGGTGAAATGAGGAGGTGGATTGAATGGTGCGTGAGGGAAAACCGAGATTGGGAAGCGATTGACGACGCTGCGGTCATCAATTTCCTTTCTCAGAGGGCCGGTAGGACGAGATCACAAGATACTGCAAGATCAGCACTAAGTTTCCTGTGCAAGCATGTCGGTATTGAGGATGTGAGTCAATCCAAGGCTGTCCAGCTGTATTTCCGTGGACAAAAACGAGCTGATCCGAAGCAGGCAAGGTATCGAACGATTTTCGATGCAAAACAGCTGGAGGATGGGATTAGGAGGATGAGAGAAGTGGCCCAATCATGCGAAGATTGGCAACAGATTGTGGCGACATCTATGATTCTGAATCACGCCATGAGGTACACGGAGATGACGTCGATTCGATGCGGGAGTGTGGGATTGGAGAAGAGTGGAAATACTATTATGTTGATCGCAAGTTTAAAGCGAAGTCCTGAACCACAGAGAGTGGTTCTGAGAGAGGACGAAATTGACAACGAGTTGAGGATGACAATGAGTTTGGAGAAGGTGATTCAATTGATTCGAGCCGAACGGCCAAAGGACTGGGAGACAGTTGGTCTCTTCTTCGATGTTGGAAAGGGAAGAGAGCGAAGGGTGGATGAAGTGCGCGGGTTGGTGGGACAACTGATGAGAGAATCCGAGATCCCAGACACCTTTAAGCCGTACGCTACAAAACATGCTGGGATCTCCGCAAGGATCCGCAAGGGAGAGTCAATCCCTTCTGTCGCTGAAGGCGCGCGGTTGTCGGTCAAGTCGGGTGTGATCCAGAAACACTACATCTTGCCCTTGACTCCCAAGTCTCACTCTTCGGAACTCTGTCCTGAACCAGATCATTGAAGAATGATCATCGGTTTAGGAGAGAGTGAAGAAGAGTGACCTCCCTCCCACCCTGGCAACATTGATTTCGTTTGATTTTAACTTCTTCACGCTTATCTTCAAGTTTCAGTCGCCTTCGGGCTGTTGGATTGGTTGCCGTCCTTGTGTTCGGCAAGTTTCATCTTCAGGGTTTCTTCTTCTTCTTCGGTTCTGGTTGTGTGGGGGTCTTTCTCCCAAGTATCTAACCCAATATCTTCCGTTCAGGTTTCGTTCATGTCAGAGATGTATCTCTCACTCTTCTTCACTCTCTCCTAAACCGATGATGTGACGTCTGAGAACGGCAACGACGTCCAAGTGAATGAACTCCCACTCCCCAACACCAGACACGATCCAGACACAACTGTCGACAGTGAGATCCCATCCAGTGTCAGAGATCCAAGATTCTTCACTTCAATCAGCGAAACAAGAGAAGACGAAGACGAGCTCAGCGTGAATGTTGAGAGTGACAGACTCGCTTGTTTTGATCCATCTCCAATCGTGAACAGTGAAGAGATTGTCGATTCAGGAACAATCGTCGGAGCTGTTCCATCTGAAGCTGTCCCCTCGATCGTCGGATGTCTGTCCTCAATCACAATCGTCTCTTCTTCGTATTCACTGGCGAATGCAACAGACACTTTGTATTCGTAAGAGAACGTCAAATAACATGTTGCAAAGCCAATCGATCGACAATCAACGAAAGACAGGATTCCGCACATTGTTTCGTCAGACGAATACATTTCCTGGCTGGCCTTCACAATCTCAACAAGGTCGAGCTCAGGAGATGCTGACGAGCCGTAGAAGTGCATGTGAGGTTTGTTTGTCGAGATCACGTCGGTCATCCATGCCGAGACATCAGTTTGGTGTGCCCCGTGGACCCAGATGTCATTCGATTTGCGGTAATTCCCTGTTTGATTGGCAGTGTTTCCGTCCAACAGGACGGAAATCAGGCTAGGCTTTGTCACTGTGTTGATCTCCATCGCTCCTCCACCACCAGCCTTGTTTCGGACGAACGAGGAGTTGAACACTTTACCTTCGTTGAGGTGCAGAAATGACAGCCCACCTCCGATGCAATCCTGGTCCGTTACGGCTTCGTTCTCTGTGAACACACAGTTATCCACTTGTGCGATCTGTTGGCGTCGAAAATGAAGTGCACCAGCATCAACAGACCTCCCATGAGCCTCGCACTTTGTGAAGGTCGACAATGTCACTGTGGCATATCCTGCGATGTCGTTAGTTCGACGGATACTGACAGCTCCTCCTCCTTTCGCGTCGTTATTTGTATTCAAGACACAGCGGAGGAAGGAGCATGACGTGATGGTGACAGAATAAGAGCCGAGGGCGATCGTGTTTTCGACGAAAATCGCTGCTCCTCCTTCAAAAGTTGACGTGGAGGGGCTTTTCGTCATGTCGGTGAATGTGCACTTTTCGAAGGAGATTGCAACATCAGTGTTCAGTTCGAAACGGAGTGGATCAGAGGCTGAGGTGTAGTCAAGTAGGTATTTGTCGTATTGGTTGTCGCGGGGTACGGTGTGGCACGACGCGAAGGACGAGTTCACGCACAGAAGAGACCCTCCCGAGTTCATGTCCCGAATCGTCGATCCAGAAAGATGGTGGTCCGTCCATTCAACTTCCGTGTTCACCATTTTTTGAGACATCATTCCGTTCTGTTGAGGACCACTCGCTTGTGACGATGAAACATTGCAGAACGACATTGACGACAGAGATGACGAAATTGTTGGGTAGATTCGTCGTTCCTGGCATGTTGGCAAGAGCGAAAACGAAATTCCATTCCGTCCGCACACATCAGTGTCCAGGAATCGTGACGATTCGACGTGAATGAACACAGACTCTGACTGTCCAGTTCCTGCTTCGATCGCACAGAAAGATCCATGATGTTGCGACCTTGTGTGCAGTTCCACCTTCGAAAGACACACAGACGTGTCGTCGGATGAGTCCACCATGTCTGATTCTGATGACACCAGAATCGGCGAATTCACATCGTTCATCTCAACGCGGCATGAAACCATCCAAAATGTCGATGATCGTACCACCACCAGATAGGGTCCTTCTGACCCCTTGTCCTTGCTCCTGCCCAGCAATTCTTTTGGTTGGACAGCCGAGTTCACTTTAATATCAATCTTCTCAATCCCCAATGTCCCGTTCCGCAAGCAAAACAGTGTTTCCTTCCATCCCATGTCTGTTCCTGATCCGTCCCCATTCTCGTCAAGAAGAATCGTCGAATTCTTCCCAGACAGCAAAACACTTTCTGATTCAATTATCACGTTGTGTCCATGGAAAACTCCCGATTCCAGTTCCATGTGTTCATTTCCAGATTCTCCGGAGTTGGCTCTCCATTTGGAAATCACGGTCAGCAGAGGAACTGGTGTTCCGATTGATTCATCAGCAGCTCCTTGAGGGTCGGTTGGAAACGCAACTGGGATAAAGCAGACTAAGAGCAGGAGGAATAGATGCATCTTAGACCGTTCTCCTGAAGGGGGTTGTTTGGTTTTGGTGAGATTCTAGATCTGCCCACACATTGTTTTCATGAACGCATTTGTGTAAAAATGCAGTAAATCGTAAAATATTGTTTCCAGTGAAGTTAAACAACAGTGAATAATGCATTAATCTTATCGTAAACATCGCTGCTGTCACTCTGATTCTCAGTCATGCTGTCACGGACAAACGGTCTCGTCACCATCAGATCACGTTTCTCAAAAGTCAACTTTTATTTTGTTTTTTCTTATACACTTCATCATCCGCTCATTTGGTGATTTCTCTATTTTGAGATCAATTGAGCATGTTGAAGTGAAAATTCAACAAAAATACTGATCAGTATTTCGACTCGAAAATTATGGCGATTTCACTTTCTGATTTTACCTTGTGAAGTGAGGTGAAGTGGTCTAGTGACGCTACTATAAACACATGATTTATACTCTATAAGGGTGAGAATTTTTGACATCATTCAAAAGTCCGAAGACCAACATTCGGAACCAATCTCCTCTCAGGATTTAGAAATGAATCGACTTTTCTTTCAAAGGGATGTTGGACATGAGTGAACAGCATTTACGAGATCTGGATCAAGTTGTGGCAAGAGTGGTCAATTTCGTTTTTTGTTTATGACCGTCGAACTTTTGAATGATGTCAAAAATTCTGACCCAAAATTTTGAAAATGACATTCTGAGTATTTTTTGAAGTGTTCCTGAAAAATGGAAAGAATACGTATTATTCGTGAACTCCACAAGACGAGGACGAATATTTTTGCCCATGACTGATGGACACAAGTAACTGAGGTGACGTGGCTCTTGAAACTTGTGATACACAGTTTTTTGGAGATTTCCAGTGATAAAAGTGCATTATAGGCTTGATTTTGGGTTCTGGTGGCGAAAGAAGTGGAAATGAAGGAGGAGGTGGTTGAAACTCCAATAGTGGGTCCGATCACATCCATTTCTCAATTCTGAGTTTTTTGTTGTTCAGACAAGAAATGAAAACGCAATCATTTCGAAGCATAAACAAAAGGGATGTGAATAGAATGTGGTGGACTCTTAAATTCTCACTTTTCCTGACCCACTCAGCTTTCTCCCATCGTTTCTCCTCTTCCCTTTCCAGTCAGAGACTCTCATCCTCTCTCCTCCTTCAAACTTCCTCCAGTCTCCGCCACTCAGCTTCTCGCCGAATCATCTCCTCCTCTTCTCTCTACAGCCTCTCTTCTTCCTCTCGCCGCCACTGCTTCTCTTCTCCTTCGATCTCCATCTTCTCGACACCGTGTAGCATCGTCTTCAGCCCGCAAGTGTTCCGGTCTTTTCAGTTTTGTTTTCACAATGTGGCAATGTTGTGTTGATGCTGGTGTCCATTGCATTCGGTTTTTTTAAGCGAGGGATTGCCTGCATTTCTGGACTTCTTCGTCCCCTTTCATCCAATTGTGGAGTTTCTCCTCTTCCACTTTTTCATTCTCAGCGATCATCTCGAGACACTTCATCTTCTCCCCCAATCCCTTTCCACTCCTGTCCAAATGTAGAATCTTCAGTGGTACTTCCTTCCTCCACTCTCACCACGCTGATCGAAGTGGATGGAGAAGGCAAGCTGACCATTGTTGCCTCGATCGTCAATCAGCTCCGTTTACCCATTCTTCGGAATGAACGACCATCCATCTCTCTTTGGGCTCCACATTCACAACAAGTATATCTGCAATCATCTCGCTGGACGAGAGAATGAGGATTATTGTGACAGTAAGTCCTGGAGAGGCTGAGAGTTTGCTTTGCTTTTGGGATCCTCACATGGGATCAGAGACAACACTCTCAGTGTGTGTGGAAGGGAATGATCACCCAAATATTTGTCTTTTCAGCTTCCTTACCAGACACTGGAAACTGGATTCTCGCATCTGAAGAAAGCAGGAACAGAGGTGATTGTGAATAGTACTGGTGTCATCAAGTCTCCTCAGTCCACATCGCAACGAACTGTGTCTGCTCTGAAAACAGCAGATTGATATCTCACAGTCCACTCATTTTATGTTCGGCGATACCAGCTCCTCATCAACACTCTCTGCTAAATTCCATCTCATCAAACCATCAATTCAGAATGGTTGACAGTCGAACGCAGATTCCAACGTGAGATCATCATCTGCTGGCCAGTCCTTCGAATAGATATGTGATTAATCCGAACGTTTTTAATAATCCGGGTAATGGGGCTTGAATAATCAATATTGGTCAAACTAAGAAAAATAAAATTGGTTCCGCGCCAAAATGCCTGTATCAAGAGAGAACCTCACAATACTGTGAAAGCTAGAAATGCACACACATTTTTCTCAACTTTTTGCCCTTTCTTCTCCACAACCAGCCATCAGTTTGGAATCAAATAAAATGCACTATACTCGGATTGATCTCGACAAAAGCTGCTCAAAAAAGAAATGACATATTTTTTTGCCAATCATTTTTTTGTCGAGAGTCAAACCATGCGACGAATATCTATCGCTGAATGGAAGAGTCTATGTTGCCGATCGGTATGAATCTGTTCGATGATACGTTCTCGTTCATGGGTAGTAATCTTTGATGGTCTGACTCTCTACCCGCAGGGTTGGTTGGATCTGACTCGTTTTAGAACCCAGTAGAAGGTTTTCTTCGACACAACATTGAGTCGAAGAATACGAGCAAACGGGATGTTGTGTATTATTTTGTGTTAGTAGCGATCACAACGATTTTGGCCATCTTGATTCCAGTCTATCAAAAAAGTCAGGAATGACTAAAAAGATTGTAATAAAGCAAAGATTTGGAGTGTGTCGAACAAATCCACTCGAAAGAAGAAAAGTAGCTGACCCGAAACTGGTGCTCCGACTCAGTAACGTCGAAGGGAGTACCTCCAGAAGTATCAACCTTTTGAAGCTCATCATAGACACCAGTTGGTTCATCTGGCTCTTCCGTTTCTGGATTAACGACACCAAGGAAGAAAATATCCTCTCATCTGGACAAAATAGCCTCATATTTAAGAAGAGGCAGAATTACAGTCAAACACATCCCATTCAGAGGGCGATGAAACCTATTAGGAATGACATCAAGGCCAGTCGACGGGTGAAGAAAGAAAGCAGAGTCATCACTTCAAACATCAATCCCAAATCTGCATTTTCCACCACAATTGATGCTGCAACTCAACAACCAGCTCTTCAGAATCGCACCCACCAGACACAATCACAAACACAGAAAGAAAATGCCTCACATTCAATCGTTTTTTTCGTTTTGAAACCATCTCAAAATGACAATGACAAAAGAAAAAAGACAGTGATACAATTCTTTTTGAATCAACTTGACCGCTTTTTTCATGTGTTTTTGTCGTTTCGACACAATTTGTGAATCAATTTTGATGAAGTTTTCCATGGAAACGTTTTTTTGAAGAAATGAACATTTGGGAAAAAATGAAACCAACTTTATTCGACCTTGTTCTTCGGTCCAAAACGGATCTGGTCGTGGAGGCACACTCAGACTTTTGTCCTGAAACAAAACCTAGTATCTTAGGATTTCCTTTGTTGGACCATTTCTAATTTATACTTCACAGATCGTGAATAATTGACATGGCGTGTGAAATTGCTCGTATTATTACCATGAGGGCGTATCACTCGATTTATGTTTAGTATGATCGAGCATTGTTTGAAAATGACGCCAAGTATTGACAAACCGAAGATAGAAGCTTTCACTCTCATTCGATGAAGAATGCCATTTGGACCAAAATACTTCCACCGACAGTTGAACAATCGGACAATCCTTCAATCAAGACACCCTTCAATTAAAATCAGGGCCCAACACGGCTTCGTTCCATTCTGGCACAAGTCTCTGCCGAAGATCTTGCAAATCCACCTGCCTATACTCTTCCTTTCAGCCTTGAAACACAGGAAAACCATCGTTGGGTATTTCGTCTTCTGTCGGACTTTGGAGTGGCCTACAAACTTGATTCAGTCTTCCCTCTTTAAATCAAGTTCGTCAAGGAGTTCCTCTTCGTCCTTGGGATTCATGGACTTGTTTCGGTTCACTCTCTCGACTCAACTGTTCGCTCTGCCATGATTGCTCTTGACACAGTTCACAGAGGCGAACCCACACCATACCCCGTCCACAAAGCTGTTGTTGACGAGAGAAGTCTGATGAAAAAGTTGAAAGAAACACCTGATATCTTAATTGGCAAGCCTCCACTCATCGCATCCGATCTTCTGAAAATCATCTCGCATATTCCATCATCCCTTCCCGACAAACCCTTTGAAGCCAGTCTATTTCTATTCTCCTTGTCGACTGGCGCTCGCGCTTCAACCTGTGCCGCAAGAGAACTCCGCGACATTGAAAGAATTATTTGTTTCAAAGATACATCCGTCCTCCTCGTCACCCTTCGACTGAGAAAGATGAAGGGGCACTACGCCCAGGATAGTGTTGCCACACTGGAGGGCGACTTGTTTGCTTACAGCAACTTGAATGTTCTGTTCTGGCTTCAAAAGCATCTTGCACACAGACTTGGGCTTTCATTGACTTCTCGTGAGGAGTGGGAGAAGCACGGTTCGTTGGAGGAAAGAATCTGGCCAATTGGACCGGACGCAATGACGATTCGCCTTCAGAATCGTCCTTTCCAAGCTGGGTATCCACTTCAATACTTTGGCTTCCACAGCCTCCGAAGCGGGTTCATTTCGTCTGCTTTGATAAAAGCTGGAGACGACGACAGGATGAACAATGCAACATTTTGAATTTCGAGCGATTCGGACACTATGGGTGTCGACTGATGGAGTGATCCACCTTCCGGCCCGTCAAGTGCCGTTATTCCGAAGTTTCTCCAACATACTCCGAAACGAGATTTGCTCGATATTCAACTTGTGGAAGAGAGAACAATTATCCAACAAGCTGTCGCTGGATGTCCCTCCAGATGCCATAAAGCGGTGTATGTGCGCCCATTGGCCTTCGATTCAGTTCGTGTATACACCTGTGATCGGGTCTTTGAAGTAGAGAGAATGAATTACAGTCCCATGCTGCATGTTACGTTGCTCTTGGATGGTATGATATGCCGCCCATCGATCGGTATAAACTGTTGTTCCTTCTTTGACTACTGCCTCAATGACACCAAGCAGAACCGGTTCAGACCGGTACTGCACAGGCAGGAAGATCCCACGTGGCCGTCCATTCTCGTGTCTTTCGATCACCCCGCCTATCCAACATTGAGGCCTCTCTTCCCCCCTTCCGTTCTTTCTGCGCCCAAAGCACATCTCGTCCACTTCCACGATCCGATCCACACTTCCCAAAGGTACAATTCCTCCCCAAACTGAAACTGTTTCAGCTTGGCCGAAGAGCGCACAAAAGGAGTAAACAGCATCTACAGAAGCGCTTGAGAGCAATTTGGCTTGGGTTTGTGCGAGTTGAGAAAGGACGTTCCGGTGAGAATTGATCTGTTTTGGTTGTGTGGGCGATGAGGAACGAAATTGTCTCCTCTTCTGAAGAGAAAAGGCGCAGCCATTCAGGGGTCGACATTTCTTTGTCCTCCTCCATTTTAACTTTCTGAGAATAGCTGAATCGGATTTGATAATAGGAGTGTCAATAAAGCACGCCATGTCAAGAATTCACGATCCATTAAGGATAAATCACAATTGGTCTAACTAAGAAAAAGATACAATTTTAGATTTATTTGACGACAAAAATTTGAGAGTGCCTCATATCGCCCAATAGGAAAATACTCACATTTTTTGAAACTTTTTAGGGTCATTTCTCCACAACCAGCCATCCGTTTTGAATCAAATAAAATGCATTGTGATCGTAAACATCTCGACAAAAGCTGCTCAAAAAATGAAAGATATTTTTTCTAAGAATTTTGTGTCGAGAAAAAAATTGGAGAAAAAATTCTGGGTGTTTGGGAGAATTGAAAAAAACCCATATTTTTCTCGACACAAAATTCTTAGAAAAAATATCTTTCATTTTTGAGCAGCTTTTGTCGAGATGTTTACGATCACAATGCATTTTATTTGATTCAAAACGGATGGCTGGTTGTGGAGAAATGACCTAAAAGTTTCAAAAATGTGAGTATTTTCCTATCGGGCGATATGAGGCACTCTCAAATTTTTGTCGTCAAATAAATCTAAAATTGTATCTTTTCTTAGTTAGACCAATTGTGATTTATCCTTAATGGATCGTGAATTCTTGACATGGCGTGCTTTATTGACACTCTAGACCATCCGTCCTACTCACCTGAGGAAGCATGAAAATGTCAATTATCTATTTCTGCCCACGATTTGACTCTTCGATTCAATCGATCATCTCTCATTCGGGTAGAAATTTGAGTCCGGCTAGTTACGTACAGCCCTGTATCTATCGCGTGTCTCATGTATTGGCCATTATGCCCAGTTGTCACATTACACGAAGTCAAAAGTCCGATTCACCGATTGTTAGCTTGTACGGGCTGATCACCAACAAGGCAGACAGGAAATGATCGGAAACGAAATGGTAAAGCATCAAAAAGAGAAGGATGAACGGTCAGATCACTTTTGGCCCAGGAAGTCCACTTACGCCGCTTTTTTCATATCATTGGCGAAACAGTCCTGTTTACGAACAAACAAGTGAGAATGATTCCCGATCGGCCCATTTTGTGAAGCTTCCTCCTGAGTCTCCCTGTCGATTGAAAAAAACACGTGAAAATACGACCTAGGCTGTTAAAAACTTTAATTCGAAATGAATCAGCTGTTCAGTTGAAAAATCATCCTGATAGAAAATGGAGGGGATGTGTCTCTTTTCTCAACAATCAAGATTCAAATGCGAGGTGAGTTATTTGAGGAAGTGGAGTGATGTGAATCCATTCTTCTTGGAATCAATTGACACGAAAATGTCCCTTCGAAACATCTGTGAAAGGACTTCCTGACAATGTCAGAACAGTCAGAACAGGGACTTTTCTTTCTGGTCTGCTCAATTCCGTCCGAATAATTCAGAATTCACGTCGAGCGGTGAATTTCAGACTGCAAACAAGAGACTTCGAACAATAACGGCAGAGACGAGAAAGAAGAACACATCGCACAATCCACACAGTGTCAACCAGCGGGAGGGTGGGAGACTGGCCATTGTCTCCAAAGTGCAGTGTGATGGTGATTGATTGCGAGTGTTCCAGATCAGCACAAGTATCAGAAATGCGACTTGGGTGAGGTGAGAAGTGGAGAGAGAGTGAGACAAATCAGGATGTTGGCAAACAGAACCCCAAAACAAAGACAAACAAAGACCATGTGTGGTGGACGAGGTCTGAATTGCCAACTTTCTCAATCAGGAGACAATCAAGATAAGAACGACTTCAACCCATTCATTGTTCATTCGGTCAAAGCCTCGTTCTCGTTCATCAATCAAGAATCTCAAAATCAACATGATTGTGTGTGGTTAATCAGGATGAGATCAGACTGTTCACGAGGATTGTGGTGTGTCTCGTGGGTCTAACTCAGATGACGTGATGGTTGGGTGATGGTGAGTGGTCGTGATGCTCCAAGCGAAACGTGTGAACATGAGTTCCGATTGGCATAGTGAGTGAGGTGAATTCGACCAAATCGTACCATCGACGAGTAGCGTTGGCTACTCGAGGGAGTAAAGTTTGAAATAGTGAAAATAGTGATTGTGGTGAGGGGTAAGTGGGAGTGGTACATCTCAACTTTGTTCGTGTTTGGAACAGGTTTGTTTCGACACAAGTTGCTGTGGATTGCGAAGTGATGGGGGTTGACATGTGTGTCGATATCGCTCATAGTAACAAAGTTCGGGCATTGTGCGACCCATTCTCGACATCGATTTCCTCTGTCGGTTTGTCAATGACACGTTTGAGCTTGGCATCCAGCTCGTCGAGAGTCGGACGGTCTTTTGGATCGATCGAGAGGCAGTTCTCGATCAGTTTGGAAAGCGATTGGGGAATACCATCCATCGAAGGAACATGACCAGATCCAATTTGACGCTGAGCATCAATGTTGCTGAGATCACGGAAAGGAACTTCTCCTTTCTCGATTTCCCAAAGCATCATCCCCAAGCTGAACACGGCTGCTTTCTCAACCTTGATGTTCTGCTGTTGGTTCACCACTTCAGGCGCCCTCCATCTGTCCCCTCGCTGTTCTTTTGCATCATTTCGTTCGTCATCGATTGTTGTTGGTTGGTCATTCGACTTTGGGATGGCGGGTGCTGCTGACTGGAGATCGTCACAACACCCGCGCTGTCGAAAAACGATGTGTGGGCTCAATTGAACAAAGTGTTCAGTTTCTCCGAACTGTTTTTCAGAGTGACGACAGCTTCAACCAGCTTTTCTGAGAGAAGAACGATCGAGCATTCGATCTGTTGGTGATGGTTGATGGAGTCTGCTGTACAGAGTGACTCGATGTTCGACTGTCCCGATTTCTCCGTTCATTTTCTGAAGAGAAATCTCTTCGTTTTGGAGATATTGCGGGTATTGTGCATCCCTGTCTGCCTCATCCGCATCATTCGCTCTTTTCGCGTCGAACATTTTGGTTTCAGTCGGTCGGATGAGATTTGCGGTTGTTGGTGTGTCGAACGAGGAGTGATGGGCTCTGTCTGTCATTTCGAGAGGAACATTGTCGACTTTGAACTCATCGTCGAATGTCATTGTCTCCCCCATTTCCGACAGTTTCTCTTTTGAATTTTTCTTGTTACGGCGATGCCAGAGAACACATACGATGATGGAGAGGATGATGATCGCGACAATGATTCCAACGATCAGAGGGATCAACCATTTCAGCGCTTTTGTCATTTGTGATTTGCGTTCGTCGAACTGACTCAGTTTGAGGAGGATGGATTCTTGAGTTTGAAAAGAATCTCCAACAACAAGGCGGGCTCGCAATTCCAGTTTCGAATTCAGCGAAATGAAGTCTGAGGATTCATTCAAAAAGCGAAAACGACGTCTCGGTCCAGTTTGTCGCGCGAGATTCCAGATCAATCTTGTGAGGAGTTCCAGTCTCAATCTTCTTGTCGTCCACACTGAACACTTCAAGTGAAAGACCACAAGGCATCAGAATCAATCCACGAATCGTCATCGACATCATTTTCGTCTTCGTTCGCGAAACCACACTTTCTGACACGTTCAGCGTTGGCACGAAAAGAGGCGAAGACACTTCCGTTTTCCCATTCATGATCAAACAATCCGACGAATCAATCCACAGCGACGAATGATTTCCAGTCCCATCTCCACCACTCAAACTGTGAAGCGTCACCTGTCCTGACCCTTCACAATGAATGTTTCTGATGAGCCGATGGGAAGTCAGGCGATTCATCATGCGTTTCTTCAAATCCACCAAGTGAATGTCCAATCTTCCCCGAAAACACTCAATCCCTTCTGAAAGATCCTGAACACACACGACTGAACTGTCGTCGAGCTGTTCACAAGAACAAACACTCCATCCGACCAATGACACAGAGATCCCACTCCATCCTCGTTCGAAGCTCCTGTCCATGAGATTCGTTCAAATCGAGAATTAATCATCGTCAATGAACTCACATTCGTCACGTCAATCAATGATCGCAGAGAAGAGTCTGTCACAATCAGTTCATCAATCGAACTCGTCCCATTCCGAACAACAATCGCTCTTGAAGAGAATCCAACATTCTTCAATGTCATCTTCTTCAAACTCAGCTCTCCATTCTCAACCACAAGCATTCCCATCTCAATCCTCTTCGACGAAACAAACGAACACTCTTTCAGCCCAACTTTTCCACCCAAAGTTCCACAATCCATGATTCTTCAGACAGTGTGCTCAGCGAAACATCAATGTCAACTGATGAGAACGAGATCATCAGAGGAAGCGGGAGAACTGATTGAGGATTTGACTTTATCCATCAAAACGTACAACTGCTC